>JAQIWH010005415.1:0-14701 GCA_034695005.1 Cryptops parisi | reverse complement strand
TTATTATTTAAATACCACCCGGTCAGTTACCTAGGGTAAGTCTTTTCCTTTCTTGTTTACCTTAGTTTTTATTATATCATTTATTATAATAAAATAAATTTATCAAAGGTTTCCTCAACGAGACATCTGCAAATTTACATACATTTCCACTCGCATGCAATGCCTTATACATTTCAAAATCTCTTTAAACAATTACAAATATTTCCAAACACTTATTATAATAAAACTTCAAAGGGTTAAGTATCAATACAAGCTTGGTGTTGGCTTGTCCTTCACTGCAAAACAACAACAAAAGGAAACAGCCCCACAATATACATACAAGACCATAAATATAATTTTCACAGTGCACTTCTTATTGAGAGTTAATCAAATACCTATTTATGTTATTGACTATGTGGCAACAGTGATTTTTACATCCGAAACGGCTACAACTATACACTTTTGATCTTATGATTCATTTGTAATTTTCAAAAAAAAAATTGCATACTTGGGACGGGTTTTTTACTAGTTACTAGTGTGCCATTCCAAGCGACGGTTGACCCTGAATTGATACAGTTCAGTTTAATATATGGTCATATTTAGGAAGCCTACCAATGTAGAGGAAGGGGGGGGGGGCAAAGACCAAAGTACTCCATTATATCGAGTTTAATATCGATATTGACGTAACATCCGTCTCGCAATAGTAGATTATTAGTTTAGACATGATAATTATTATGCCTGACAATGAATTGTCCAGATGATATCACATTACATACATGAAAATTTACTGTGTAGATTGATGGTAGATGACATTCTTTTAATTTCATGTTGTTGCTCAAAGAACTAAATTTTGAGTACTGTAATACTATTTACACAGAACTTAATCATACACTTGACGACAGGTAATGTAGCAGTTGATCGTTGTGAAGGTGAAGTTAATCATATAATTTGCAAATAAGCTTATTAAACCAGTTTGTTAATAAATTATACGATAATGCAATCAGGACGACAACTTGACGAAATGTCCAATATCTCAAACTTGTAATGTTTCGTAGTACATGTCAAACGTTTCTGTGTGTTGATTGAGTAATTTGCTATATACCATTGATTAACTCTTGGTTAACAGGTTCGGTATGCCTAAAATTTTCAAGTGGTCAATTATTGATGATTAATCACTCACTGATGAGCTGATGCATTCCATTAATGGATCTGATAGTTTGTTGCAAATAATGGATCCTTGGGATAGACATCCTGAAAGTTTTAGAATTACGATATCTTATTCAGAAACTTTTAATTGCTTTTGAATATACAAGAATAAAGGGAAACATTATCATGATGAAAGTGGATGAATTTACTCGCTTGCGGATAGCCCCCAGTTTCAATTCGTTTACGAAGGTGGCAATTTCAGGACAATTGATTATCGATTTTTCGTCGCAGATCGATCAGCTTAATTGAAAATAAAACGCGTATTACATTTCACGGTATTAACCGACGTAATTACCCGCACGTGGCAAACGACTCGAATAGACTTAACGAACAGAAATTTCTTGTCGAAATAGTAGCAACAACAAACAATTGCCGTTCGCTTCCAACATCGCTCACTAATCCCTCGCACTTTGTTTCCGTCTAACTTAAAGTACATTAGAACTCTTACACTGCACCGGAATTGAATGGTCATTGTCACACGAACGGACAAGTTATACAGAATGGCGCAACAGGGATAATCCTTTGAGACTGGACTGAAACGGAACGTAGTTTGAGTTGTTTTTGTTTTTTTACTATTTATATTACCTTCACTTGTGAGTAAGTTTGTGAGCGTGCAAGCTGGGAGTTGGAGGTATACTGCCATTTACAGTAGTTTATGAGAATATACTGTATAGTTACTGTATAGTTATAGTTATACTGTATACCAAAAACGAATAAAACGATAACTGCGTAAGTCCGTCGCATAAATAAAAAAAAACAGCATAAGTCCGCATGTAAAAACAAAATCGCATATCTATAAATCTAAACTTGCAGAAATCAAAAATGGATTCTTTTCATTATGTATGCACATACAGCATATCTGTATATAACTGTATATAAAGAGCAGGCATACTTAAAAAGCATTGTCAATGTACTTGTTTTATTTTGCATAGACTACTACAACATTTATTCAGTACTATCGATTTTTCAACAATTTTACCGTGTAAATTTTAAATGGGTTTAGCGATGTGTTTCGCTAAGTCGCCGACTCCTTTTGACTAATCGAGTGGACCTACGACACTAGCCTTTCATTTGTTATCTCAAAAACTTCAACATCGTTTAACACTCACTACATCTCGCCGCTTGGTTCGTTGGGAACGAGGAAACAGTTTCAAACTCTTGGTGATGGGTCTACTTTTCAAACAAAGTTGGAACTTGGGGTATAGAACACTGAGATGGATGGAAAAATTCTCTTCTTCCTCCTTACCTCCTCCTCCTCCTCCTCTTCATTTTCATTTCGCTAATTCTGTCCGATTGGTGATGATGAGAAAAGCAGCTTCACTTAGCACGAGTGCGTTTAATCCCATTAAAAATTAACGCAAGCTCTTAAGAGATAGAAAATGGTTGAAAGGCGGAAGCTCCTTGAGTTGGTACCCAAAGAAAAGTGGTGTTTTCAAACGAACGCTAACATGTGGTATAGTGTATAGAAAGTTAAATAGAAAAGGAAAAGAAGAAACAAACACACACACACACACACACACACACACACACACACACACACACACACACACACAGAGAAAGACTCTTTCTTCGTCGTTCTTGCTAATGAGATTGGTTGCTCGCTGTCATCTGTGGCGTCGGTGACGTCGCGTGATGCATAAAACGAAGCTGATGAATTGTTTTTGGATTTTTGTGTTCAAATTATTTTTATTTTATTTTTTGCGAATTTTTACTTTTGTTTTTGTTCTTTGTTGAAAAGCAGGGTGTGATGCAGTTGGTCGTATTTTTCGATGATTGAATCGTCAGTTCGTTCGTCGTGTTGTTGAGTTTAATTGTGCTCAAAAATGTCGAATTGGATGAATGTAATTAGAAAATTCGGTTAAGCGTTGGAAGTAAATGTTTGAGTTTCTTTTTATGTTTTGTTTCTTTTATTTCGTCAGTTTGCATGTGTGGGTTTTTTCTTTTTTTTTCTTGTGTGGGTTTTTATTGTTGTCTTGGAAAATGTCAAGTGAAGCATTAAATAGAATTCGACGGTTTCATCTTCACGTTTTAGTTTTTTGTGTTAGTGTTTTTTTTTTTCAAGAATTTATTTGGTTGGTTATTTTTTTGACACAGTTTGTAATTTTTTTTTTGACACACTTGGGTTATTAAATTCTATGTCGAACTAAAAATTGGGTTTGTTGTAAAAGGGGAAGGGGTTATGGTCAGATTGAATACTGTTTATATACAGAAAGATTCGGAATAAGCATTAGTAACTTTCAGAGGTGATAGAGGCATTCAATGAAACATCTTTTAATAATAAACTAGGTACAACGAAATTAAGGACATTTTATGACGTATTGGTAATATTAGGAGCGTTCAAATGAAAAGGTACGAGAGTCGTAAAAAGTTTATTTCAGCCTAAAATTACACATATTCTACATAATTTTGCAGACGCATATTCCATTGTGATGTTAGGTAAGGAATACCGTTTTTGAAGAATTCTGAAAAATTCCGGAATCGAAGTGAAGTATGCAATGGAAACATGCAAACTCATTGCCACCCAAGAAATTTTTGGCTCAAACATCTACTAGAAAAATCATGTTGTCTTTTATCTTTTATTAGAGAGAATCTTCGCTTATTTCGATTGCAACATCTCTGGTCCAGTTAAAAAAACTGAACGCTTCTTATAAATTGTTCCGATAGTAATAGTCATTATACTCACTGGATATAAACAAACACGTTACATTGCTCATTGGGAGTACATATATTGAATTTTTGTTCTCGTAACTTTGTTGTATTTCGTTACGGAAACATTTCTGGATTATAGTTTTTAATTAGTTTATAAATAGTTTATAATTAAAGATGTTTTATGATGTTGCCCTCTTATCACCTCTGATTAAGTTAAGTTAGCAATAGGGTTATTCTGAATCATCCTGCATACAATACATAGCTATACATAGCATTCACTCAAATACAGTTTTCCATCACCCTGTATAATTTTTTTTTTGGAAATAAATTTTATGGTTGACAAATATCTTCGCTAATAATCTTTACGCAATAAGCTTCGTTGCACAATCGAACATCCGGCTTAATTATATGGTGAAAATTTTGCGAATTTAATAATCACGTTTAATTATATAGGCAACTTTTCCAACTCTCTCGTTTCTGCCAATTATAAATTTTACTAATTGCGTTTTGAATGGTACCAGCGTAATTCAACTGAATTTAAACAAAAAATTTAAGCTTAACGTGAATTTATTTCCATTTCAGTTGAATTACGGATAATTTGACATTTTAAACGAACGTAATGTACCATGCACGTTTTCGTAATAGTTAATTTACCGGAATTCCTCGAATAACACTGCCTCAGTGGTTTTCTTTATATAATAGTTAAAAGATTAAATTTTCTTTATTTAGTTTTGAGGAGTCCCATTTATTTTAGTTCTTATTTAGTTCCGATTTCTATTTCGGTTTCGTTTTCGTCATTTGAAATCGTATTTCTTTGAAAGGGATCTGGATGATGATCCCCCGATTGCCATTTCATCTTCAAAGTATTTCAGCACCAGACCGATCGAAAAAAAACAAAAAAACAAACAAAAACAAACAGCAGCAAAAGAATATCGTGCTTTTCTATGGAGATAAAAGAAGAATAAATAAGCTTTTCTCCCACAAAAAGTTTAAATAAAACAACAACAACAACAATAACTGAAAGAAGCGCCAAATATCGTCTTTCGATCTCGAAAATGTCACGCGTGTGATGAAAAGCAAAAATGGAAGGGGAAAATCACGAGATTTTTATTTTATTTCATTTTTTTTTTGTTTTTATTGTTGGAATAAAAATGACAGGAAGAAAAGGGGAAAAGATTGAGATGAAGCAAAAAAAGGAAAAGAGGGGGAAACGAGACGAATGAGAAGGAATAAAAAAGACATCAGTTGTTCGACGCTGTCGGCTTTGAATTTCATCTGGAGTATTAATCGCAACTTTCTCTTTTATTTAGTTTCCTTTTTTCTTCCTTTTCTATCGGTTGGGAGACAGATTTTTGCCCTTTTTTATATATATATATATGTATAAAAAAAATTTTCTGCTTCCTATTCTTAAGGGGGGGGAGGTGAAACGGACGATCATTCACTCGGTTGTCAATGCATATTCTTCCTTGAGTCTCTCGGTGTCGACGATTTGCAAAGCGCATGCGCGTGATCCCGACACGTGCACAGTGGCTTAGACGATGATGTCATCATTGTTGTCGGATACATTGTTGCTCATCGATCATCGACCTTCGTTGACAGTGATAAATCAATCGGTCGACAGCTGTGATCGATGGGGATGATCGAGTCGTCGTCTTTACAAAGCCTTTCTTGTGAAAGTACTACATCTTAAATTGTGGTTTCCTCCTCCTCCTCGTCGATTATTATTATTTTTTTTCTTTAGTATATCGTTACTATACCTTATTTTTATGTCGGTAGCACAGAGTTTTTATCGTACAGTTATATAACGAAATTTTTAAGATAAGATTGTTATTTGCAGGGGTGTCACTTACTGGAAAATACCCCGTTTACCAAAACCGCAGTAAAGAAGATTTCAATCCAATACAATGGGTTACATAGAAAGTAATGATAAATAAAACTGCATCAAATGCGTTATTTATTGCTCGTCTCACACATTCACTTGTAGCACTTTCTGAACGTTTAGAGATTTTATTGGGTTAATCAAATGTTGTTTATAATAAAGTGATCTTCACTGCTATGTAGTGAAAGTCCTCTCCCAGATTTTTATTACCATCTGTACCTATCGTACTGGACTATAACCATCTGTGGGTTAAATTTTCTCTTATGGAGAGGGTGAAGCCATCTTGTAAAGTCAGTAGAATCCGGTTATTTTAATCATGGTGTTATCAATCGGCTATCGTTGTCATTATCCCAAGACAATGTTCCAAGAAACTGTTTAATGTTTTAGTTCTATTTGTTTAATGTTTTTAGCCGGCTAATAGTATCAAAAAGGACAGGTCCCAAACGGATCATGATATTCAGTTTCCACTGTATAAACATCCATGGAAAGTGTAACGCCATCATGTAAAAAGTAAAATATAAACGTTGATGAGCAATTCAAATAGTATAAGAATAGAGTTGATGGATTTCTAGCAACTAATTAATGAATTTAAACAAAAAATATCCTTAACCAAACGATGGACAACGAAGAATAATTGAATAATGAAATTTCTAATAAAAACAGTGTAAGAATGATTAACAACAAAACACAAAAATGGAATCTAGATTAATTTTGCTTTTAGTTTTTGAAACGTGTACATATTTTAAATTTATTTTATCATTAGTGGTGCCCTCTATGGAGCGTTCGTTTAACACGTTGATTATTAAACGAAAAAAAAAATTAAACAAAAAATGTTTTATTTCATGTCATTTGCATTTTTTAAATGAAATGGTTTACAAATATTACCTTTTCTTGGTTTGATCTTAACATAAGGTGCCATGTTTCGTTATCAATTTTTGCCAAGTTTTAATCTGTTTAGTTATATTTGCGTCATGCGCGCACAGACGGACGGCGTAGAAGAATGTGTTTATATAGATATAACAAACCCATGAAAAATTAAGTTGCTAGTCGAAAACGAAAATATTCATGATTATTGAATTGGTGTCGTAAATTCGACGAAACACATTTTGGTCTACTTTAAGCGAGAATTTAAAAGGTCATACCTGACAGATGGTTAATAATTTAGCTACAAGATGATCCGTAATGGCTTCAGACGTCGTGTGATAGATTCGCGAGATAATCTTTTAAGGAAAAGTAGTGTTTGAATCATGTTGTTGGAAAGTCCTACTTGAATTCCAACCTTAAAACTGTCACCTGTGAAAACGAGACCCACTTTAGAACGTTAGTTTTATTTATCATTACTCCACACGACACAGATGTTGGATGAAGTTAATGGTGTCAACTTGGTATTTCTTCTTCTTTTAACGACACTACTTTCTTAAAGCAGATGAATAATTTTTTATTTAAAAAATAACAAACAAACGAAACAGTTTTAAAATTGTTAAAAACTTATAACTTACGATCTCTATGTATTAGCCGGTATAATACAATTTCTTATCATACACGTGATTTATTACGGGTTAAGTATTTTCTATGTAAAAACAATGTTTTAATCATGTTTTATATTTTTTTACAAGAAAAATGTTTTCGATCGATCTGTTTTTTTAAATACACAATGTACAGTGTGTAGTTATATAAATCTTTCAAATTTCTCTTCTGGTAATTCTTTGTATATAATTTTTCATTCTTCTCATTCCGTAGAATGTATTTAAAGTGGGTTTTTTCCAACTTACGTCTGTGGTTGGTTGTTGCATTTTCTGTTCTTCTCTTGGAAGTCATCTTAATTTTCTTTGGCCAACTTTCTTTTATGGTCTCACTCTCATGTTAAAAGGAACTCTTCAACTAGAAGACTATAACATTGTTACCACCACTACCACTACTCCACACATTTTTCATTTGAACTTTATTCTGTTGTCATTAATATTATACACAACACACAACACTTTAGTAATGGGGGAAGAGTTTTGCGGGATTTTTATTTTATTTTATTTTATTTTTTTTATTCATTTTCGTTTATTGCGGAAAGCTGTTTTAAGAGAACAAGTCAAGTCTTGAGAGACCCACGGAATCCGTTTCCTCAAATTAAATTTTCTGCCACATAAAGCATACAACGGGGAGAAAAGAGCAGAGCTTTTTTGTGTATATGGGTGTGTTAGAGGAAAGGGGGAGAAAAGGGTTTGGAATTAAATTTTGCTGCTTAATGCGTGAAAATTTCTCTCAGAGACTGAAGGGGTTTCCACTTGTGCCAATAGATGCTTCAACCGAGTTTTAAACTGGTAATTATTAATAGCGCCTGAACGATAAGGAAATTAAAGGGTTGTTGCCCTTAGTTGTCCTGTTTATTAAAAAAAAAAATTCAAACTTTATTTGATTTTTTTCTCGCTGAAGTAATAGCGTGTTGAGTGTTCACATTTTTATAGTTCGTAACTCAATTTAAGAAGGGATGTGCATATACACATTAAGAGTGAAAATTATTGATAGAAAACGATGAAAGCGATTTTTATCTAATTATTGTAGCTTTTGTTTCATCATCTTTATATTGCTCAGATTTATTTCCCTTTATTGTGAATTAGCAATACCCGCTTGGCTTCGCCAGTGCGCTATTTTGGAACCAGGTAAGAAGTGTTGTGGAGTCTAGATTTAAACGATGTTTGGATTTATCAACACTTGTTCTTGCCTGCTCGCATGGATTTTGGGTTTTGATGCAATTGTTTTTAAGAAAACTATGAGTGTTTTGAACACATTCAAACTAGATTTTAGGAAAATGATAAACCACTTGTATTTTTAGAGGAGAATCTAAATATCAATTCCCAAGTTAACATCTTTGGTTTTTGAGATATAGGTAATCTTTTAAAAAATTCACCCCCGTTTTTCATTCTGCTTAACTAGATTTTCGGAAAATGGTAAAACACGTGTTTCTTTGTTTTTAAAGGAGAATTTAAATACCAATTTCCACGTCTGTAACATCTCCGGTTTTGAGATATGGGTATTTTCTTAAAAACGTTTACCTTCTATTTTCACCCCCTTAGGGACTGAATTTCTAAAAAAATCTTTTTTATTGAGTACCTGCGTCATGAAAATGACAAACGTACATTGTGTACATTTGTACATTGCAAATGTACATTCCAAATTTCACTTTTGTGTTAAACGGTTTGAGCCTGGTGTTAGTGATACAATAAGTCACTTTTTATATACAGAGAAGATTTACACAAAAGTTGTTTTGATTGAATACAATGTTCTATTTCTTTTTTTTACAAATTTTATTTTTCAATATGTTTCGTGGTATACATTAAAACGCATGTACTGCATACTGTGATTTTTAAAGTTCACCTTTTTGTTTGTTTGTTTGTCCAACTAAAAACTCATTAATGAAACATTCTGACGATATGGAATTTTTGCAGGAAGTTCCGAATGAAATTTCTAGGAACAACCCAGTTATCTTCAGGTCTCAATGTTCTTTTCATTTTGAGATTTGGACATTTGACGATTGACAGTTATGGTTAAACGTTATTGTTTTTTGTGAATTTGTAAAATATGTATTGATTTTACAAATAGTTTTATTTCTCATAGCATGGTATGGTTTTCATATTGATTTGGACAATTCAAATAACTTATACATGTACAATGATTTAAAGAAAAAAAAACTGGGTAAAAGCAAAATTGAGGGCGTGTAAAACAGGGTCACTTATATTTGTTAATTTATGTACCGGTATCTGCAAATTTTGACTACCGGTACCCCATTAACACTAATAGAAATTATATTGTGAGCAAAGAAAGATGTCTCTGAAATGGGTCGTCTTAAACCAAAGTGAAGTAAGTAAAAAAACTTGAATCGCAGAAAACGATGATTTGATGAATGGTATGTCCATAGGGTTGAATGCTATTGTCATTAGTTCATAGTACTCTCTAATTGGTCCAGTGATATAATTCCTAGTTTAGGGCTAGATCATGTCTCAGTGGCCTCATTTTATTAATCAACTCAGAAACTGTAAAAAGTGAATTCACTGAGTTAACACGATCACCTATAATATAACTCATAAATTGTAGTGTGATTTTATTGATCAAAAATTGTAAAAAGTGAGTTAATTCAATGTGGTTTAAGACGATCCAAATATTAGCGTACTGCAGTTTTTTGTTTTGTTTTCACTATTACACAATCGTTGCCGTATTAAAATTGAATGTTGAACTTTGAACTTTGAACTTAATATAATTGAATGTAGAACTTTTATCCAACTTTTTCACCATTGCATACAAATTGGTTGTTGTTTCGATTTTTTTTTCTTGGTTTGGAAATTTGATTGTTTTGAAAACTTGCGTAGAAGTGAAAAAACAAATAGGTTTTGACTCCATTGGGACCTTGGCGCAATCCTATAAGGAAAATGTCATACGTAAACTACTATCGCAGCGGATGCAAAGAAAACCGTTTTACACCTACCCAAATAAAAACAAACAAACAAAAATGAGGAAAAACAAACAAAGAAACTCGGTTGACTTTTTGTATGGAATGGAATGCAAGAAATGACACTTTTAAACCACTTTTTGTCACTGTACGGAGATTCAACTTCCCACCCATCCCCTCAAAAAAAAAAAGAGTGAAAAAGTTATCATCTGAAGGAATGGGAGTGGAAAAACGAGCACTATACGACAAGAAAAGAAATAGTGTGTGTTTTACGGATGTTACTCGTTTTTTTTCCTTAGATAGAAGGGTAGTGCAAGAGCGTCAAAAGTCGTATAACAAACGTTTCTATTTCGCTTGATCCAATAAGCAACGCAAGTGAAAGTAAGAAAGGATGAACAGGGAAAAAAAACCTAGGGTTAAATTTCACTTTTCACGACCTCCCATGTCGTGAAACTATAAGCTCGGTTTCGTGTTGGTAAAAGAAACAGTTTTATGACACTTTGGCCTGCCATCAAGTTGGAGCTAATTTGCTACGCTGATGGAGTTCAACTTTAATAAGGGGGAAAATAAAGGGAATTCATGTAAGATGGGTTTCCCCTCTTCATTATATGCACCGTGACATAGTAGGTTGGAATTGTTTTGGAATCTATGTATTGAACTGTGAACATTTGTTTATTCCATAGTACTTACAACTTTACTAAATTTAAAATTTCCACTGCAAAATTTAGTAATCCAACTACAAAAAAGAAGTTACAGTATATACTGTATCATCTGATAGCACCCAAATTTGGACCCCAAATTGGTCAATAGTCCAATGCTCAACTATTATTGAGCATTGACTGAATTATGTTCTATTTTAACATACGAGTTGCTTCATATGATATGTTTTTTTTATACAAATGTGTATGTTGTTGCAATTGTTATATGTTGCGGGTGTTTTCCGTTTGCCGAGAGGTATTTAATTTCTTATACCATGTGAAAATTTAATGCTGTACATTTTTATTTAACTTTATATAAACAGTTCAAGAAAACCACTTGAGGTGCTAGTGACCGAGGCTAGTGTTTCCAGTTTAGGTTAATAATACCACATATTAATTTTATGACTAATGATAAGTACAGAAATGTATTAAGTATTTTTTAACTAACTTTAACTATACACAAACCCTAGTTCTGGCTACTTAAAAACAACTACTACTAGCGCCACAAGCAATGCCGCTCGGCAAAGTGAAAAATACCATGAATAGCTTTCACTTTGAACAAATGCTAGTTGACAGGCCACTTTAAATTCAATTTGTGAAGACAACATTGCTCAATTTTTAATATATTATTATTTGAGTGATGTGGCTATCATAAAGTTTGTATAATATTGGTTTCATTGGTCAAACTGGACATAAGAATTGTTAAATCGCCGTCTTACCTTCATTTCTGTACACATTGAAAGTTCTACAACTTCAAGGTGTTCTACAAAAGTCAACAACTTTATGTGACATTTGAAATACGGAAAATTAAGAAAATAAATGGGAAAAGAATGCATGTTGCTAGGATAGGGGACTTATCGCGTTTTCACGATCGAATCTTCCAAGTATCATCAAAACCGATACAATGGCTTCCAGCATGTTATCATTGCGAGTATTTTCTTCTCTCTTGGTTTCGCTAGGAAACGAGAAAGACGAAGCCACTTTAGCGCCGTGAAATCCTCCCAAAGGAGTGCAACAGAAACAAAAGATGGGAAAAGTGCCCTAAAGAGGGTGTGAGACCTTAAGAAAGAGAGTAAAAGAAAGAAAGAAAAAGAGAGAGAGAGAACCAATTACCTAGTTTCATCTGATGAACAACAAGACAGAAAGAGAAGGAACCGATAATCCTTCTAAGTGTTTCATTATGAAAGGAGATTCGTTGAGCTGATTGGACCGATGTGCAAGACTCACGTTTTGTGTTGATGGTGACGTCAAAACGAGTCTGCTTTGTTCTACACACGTCCTTCTTTGGGCGAAATGGAAACTAGGTATAATTTCGTGAAATAACAGATTTAACACTTTCTTCTTTGCAGTGCAGGAATTTTTTGATTATTTGTTTTGTAGATGCGAAAGTTACTGCAAACATGAATTTAAATCGCATATACCAGGGTAACGAAAAAGTACCTTCAAGATTTTAAAGAGGAATATGTATTTTTTTGAAGTGAACTTGTTTTTGTTTGTTTTTTATTTTTATTTTGCAAAGTGAAGTACAAACGTGGGAGAAAAACGTGGGACAAAGAAACGTATGATATTGTTTTGTTTTCCTAACCTAACCTGCAAAATAAACCCACAATTAAGTACAAGCAAATAACATCATCAAACTGAGCCTGGCTATAACCGAAAAGTACCCTGGAATCAATACATTTAAGGAACTCGCATGAATCGAGGATTTTGCGTGAATTGTAGCGTATTAATGAACGTAAAAGGAATATGCAAGGCGTTCTTAAATAAGTCTAGTCAACTTTCAACCACAGATGCTCAAAACAAAGCAAACCATTCATATAAACATGGGTCCGGAAATATTTTCCTTTTGAGGTAACACAGGGTGAAGTCATTTAACTGCAAAGGTTTATTGTTGCATAGTTGCTGTAGGTATGCAACAAATGAGTATGTATCTTTTCGCACCCCTTGTTTATATGAACTTTTTGCTATGTTTTGATGCGTAGCATCTGTGGTTAAAATTTTAGGAACACTCTGTATAATACATACACTATAATCGTTTATAACTAACATACACAAAAAAAATAGAATTAAAATAACAGTATTAGATCAATGTGGTTATCGATTGATTTAAATTTTAAAAACTTTTTGAAACTGCATATTGAAATTCTTTCAATATGCAAATATGCAATATGCTTGTTTTTCATTTTTTCTTGTCTTTATTTATAAGAAGTTTTATTTGTAGAAATTGGATTTTTGAGTGATAGATACGGATGGCTTATATGCTCAGCTAGAGATTCGAGTTTTTAATAAACATAATATTTTTTTTTTATTTTTAGTCATAAATTTCATGAACATACATAACTGCGCGGAAAATTATCTTTGGAATTTGAAAACTTAATCGATTTTTCCTCTTCTTCACAATGTATAAAGTCGGACATAAAATTACCCATCGATTTCTGTTTTTAATATTTTTGCAACAAAGCTAATTTCATAATATAATGTACAACGAGTTAGGTTAATTGAGGTGTTTTATACTTTTTTAACACTTTGAGAGAACAACAAAACACAGACTATCTCTTGGCTTTGCAATAGCAATGTTTACGACCACCAATTTGTATACGTTTGTAGCAATTACAGGTTGAATAATCAACTTGACATTATAAACGCTTTGATTAGAGTTGTTAGCTCACTTCCTTTTTATTTATAGTTTTCAATGTTCTGCATGTGGAGAATTTAATTAGGATTTAAAAGGGAAGGTCGGGAAACAGAGACGAAAAGTCTATAAAAATAAAATGAATAATAATAATGTTTAGGTGGAAATGATGCGAACTTTGATCATGGTCTTTTCACTCAATTAGCTTTAAAGTGCTACGTTTTGGAAGTCGACCTTTTGGAAAGTCGTAATGATGTAATTTAAAAAGTTAAATTGAGATGTGTATGACATTCAAATGAGTGGCTATTTTGGTACCTAAATCAAAAGGTTGAGTGTTGTGTAGTATTAAGACTTATATACAAAGTTGACAAAAACATGAAGTTGAATAAATCAGTGGGAAGCTGGAAACTCGCCGAGCTTTATAAATTTTAGGATTTGTCGAGGTTTTTGTTAATTGAAAGGCCTGGAGTAAAAGGGTGTTAAGTAACACTTTTACAGTTTCGAGAAAATCGTGTTTAAAGTTCTGAACTTGCCTTGCTGTCTATGAGTTATTTTACACTTGTTGCATTAGTATCTTTGCACATGTCGTCGTTGTGGTCAAAATTATGCTTTAGGAAGATGTGATTGTGTGAGGAGCTCCTAACATATTCGAGAATACTTGTGTGTAATTTTTTTATTAAAATGTTACTTAACACACTTTTACACCAGACTTTTCAATTGTCGTTCTGGATTAACCGAGTCGTTTCTTTTAACTGAAAGGTCAACAAAAAAAAACAGTAATAAATAAACAGGCAGTGAAAGTTGTTTACTACATTTATCGATTGTTAGTACAAGATTATTGATAACTACGCTGAACGGTTATTCGCAAAGTATGAAAAACGCTTATATGACGAAAAATTGATCATTTGAAATAATCGAATTTTTCAGCGATAGCGAGAAACGATTCAGTACTTACAGGTAAAATGTTAAAATGTTTGAAAATTTGCTAGCATCTTTTTAAGTTTTTCTAGATAAACCGAGGCAACTTATTTTAACTGGAAAGTCAACAAGATTTTGACACAATTTTTGGTGTGAGAAGTGAAACAATTTGTGGACAACTGTGACGTCAGCTTGTCAACTAGTTTTTATGGGTTGGGCAAGAAGCTGACGTAACAGCTGCTCAGAAATTTTTCGAATTGCCACATAGTGTCAAGTCACAATGAAACGTTTCATTTAACCAT
>JAQIWH010005414.1:0-14702 GCA_034695005.1 Cryptops parisi | reverse complement strand
TTAATTATTGTAAGCATGTTCCTGGAAGTGAGGAAGTTGGTGATGGAAGAATAAGGGGATAAATTAAAAAGTGTTCTGATGATTCGATTTACTGAAATTTGAAGACGGTTTATTCGGTATTTGGGGGCATCTCCCCAGATTATTATAGCATATTGTATAATAGGAAAAATTTTTGTTTTGATAAAAATTTTTTTTTCATTATAGTTAAGGATGTTCTTGAGTCTTTTAGCTAAAAAGATATTTTTATTGAGCCGAGATATGAGTTTGTTGATATGTGTACTAAAATTAAGATGAGGGTCTAACCAGCAACCCAAAATATTGACAGAGTCATTATCATGGGTGGCTGGTGACATAAAGGTAATCGTATTGGTTTTGAGGTTATTAAGAAGGAGTGAGTGTAATGAACACCATTGATCAATGGCTTTTAAATCATGTAAGATAAAGGTTTTATTGATATGGGTCTCATATCTTGGGTAAGAGTAAATTAAAAAATTATCGTCTATGTATGAATAAAGTGTTGCATGAAGGGGAAGTTGGTGGATAGAGTTTGTAACAATATGGTATAGGATTGAACTATTTACAGTGCCTTGTATTACACCGTTTGTGGACTTAGTGATTGTTTCAGGGAGATTATGGATCTGATAAAATCTATTGCTTAAATAGTCCTTAAGGAGATAAAGAGTATGAGTTGATATGCCTAGTTGTATGCAAGCAAGTATAATGGAGTTACGGTCAAGGCTGTCGTATGCTTTGCTAATGTCTGTAATAAGAAGGGTAACAGTTATAAGGTTGGGTATATAGTTATGGATGATGTGTAGATAGATTGTTTGAAGTAGATTAAGGGAAGATTTATTTTTAGCTACACCGTAAGAATTTTTATGGCAAATAGTATGGGATAGAGTTTTGAGTTCAGCAAATAATATTTTGTCAATAATTTTTGAAAGGTAAGGTAAGTTAGCTATAGGTCTAAATGAGGTACATGAATCTGAAGGGCCTCCTTTGTATTTAGGAAGGATGTTAGCAATTTTTAGTATACTGGGATAGCACATTTGTTCCTGTATCATTTGAACTAAAGTGGTTAAGAGTGACGCAGTAAAGGGAATTCCTAGTTCCTTAATCACAGTGTAGTTTATTATATCGGTCATGTTAGATTTCTTATTGTTAGAGAGGTTTATTTGTTTAATAATGTTCTCATTTATAGTAATGGGGTCTGTATTAGGGGTAGAATTGATTGGGATGCATAAGTTAATGATAGGTTTATTCTTTGATGTTTTATTTGGATCATTGCACCATTGTAAGAAGGTTTTATAATTTTTTGGACTTAAGGCTTTCGGGGACGATAAGGTATTGAGTTTTAGAAACTTCCAAATAAAGTTATTTTCGCCAATGTAATTTCGTTTTGCTGTGCGAATATAATTTTTATAAATCTTGTTATTCGTTTTCAATTCGGTTAGATTATTAAGGGTTGGGTAAATTATCCATTTGTGATAAGAATTGTCAGTTTGCTGTTTTAATTGTGTGAGGGTGGGGTTCCACCAAGATTTTTTAAGTTTTGTATTAGATTGTGAATTTTTAACAATTAGGCCGTTAGCCAGTAAGATGTGATGGAGCCCACTATAGATACTTGAAATATAGGAATCAACACATCCATTAGATAAGGCGAGCCATTTTGGATACTCAGATTCAATCTGCTGCCTGGCTTCTTTCCAGTTATTGACAGGATTATTTTTAATGGTAACATAACCAACACTTTTTTTGGACACTGAGCAAGAACTTCAACTTCTTGGTTGAATGCAACGAGTTAATCACTTAATGCTGCAAAGCCAGTATAAACCATTCTTTAAATAATTAATGCACAATAATTTCATATATACATTCAGTGGAGTCACAAGGAGTATGGATTACACTGAGGCGACACCATCAAAGTGAAGGACACAAAAATGACTATAAATGAGCGTGCAGTGTTTCAGCAGAAATTCATTATTTTTCAAAAATGTATTGTGATACTTACAGGTAGGTGAGAAGTTAGAGTTTAAGAAACTGCCCGACTTGTCATTTGGCGCCCAATGTGATACTGTACTTACAATATCTATACTATAAAGACGGTCGATTAGTTTGCGCGGTTTAATAAGGCTCCTAAACCGCTGGACCGATTGGAATCAAACTCGGAAGGGTTAATTCCTTATGTTCGGGGGTTAAAATGTTTAGGTTTTTATTCCCCATTTTCTAATGTCTGATTACATTAGAAAATGTGTGAAGAAATCGGTTTTATGAACAGAACACCCGTCTCCTTATTAGTTCGGATAATCGAGGTTCTCCCGTATGGGTATGTTTTTGTTTGTTGACTGCAAGTAGCACCACAAGCAGGTCGGGCGTCTAACCTCAAAGTTAAGTACCCAGCACGATTTAAGTTAGCTGAGTTGACCATTTTACATTCATAAAATAAAATTTGTTAGGCCTAATATGCAGTAGGTTACCTATTGAAAGAAGTTTGTTTTCCAATACATGCTCACTCACGAGCACACCTTTACCTACATTACTAATAGAAAATACGTAAGTGACTTACCAAATATATAATCACATAAATCAGTGTACCGGTTCTCGTAGTTTTCTTTAAAATCATACATAACATTAAACTTCTCGTGGGATGTTCAAACGACGAGCCATGCCATCTTTACATGTAGCTAACGGCGATTGTTATATGACGTCGCTCTATAGAACTTCCACGCTTAATGACAGCAAATCGCAGTTTGTGGATGCACAAAAATGCAACAGCTGTGAATGACGTCACCACTAGCGATTAAAAGTTTTTCCATTAAAGTTTCAGCTATAATAACTTCAGAGACTCTAATAAAATATATTGAAGATCTGACTTACTCAAATATCTTCGAATATATTTAATGCATAATAAAAATACTTTATCAAAAAATTAACAATATTGAACAAGTACATTAACTTTTTAATTTCATAAGTATTCACCATGGTGTGTATTCACCTTATCGGTGAAAGCTAGCCTAGATGGCAGCACTGTTCGTGTCAGGACCTTGCAAACATCCGGTTTCAATTTTTAGTACAGTTTTTGTTTTAAGTTGAACAAATGAAGTTGAAAAATAGGTATCCTTATAATATTTATGACAAATGGAATGGATTACCTTACCACCTGAGAAAATTTGGGTCAAGAACATTAACTATTGAAAAAAAACACTCAAAAGATTTGATAAGTTGTTGAAACAACATATTTTATCGTCATGATTACTTGGTTGTACTGTATATATTGGATTCTGTCAGCAATAAAACAAATAAAAATAAACCAAAAAAGTATATTAAAAATCCTTTTTAAGCATACTCTTTATATACTGTCATATAGCCTCAGCTATATTGGTTTTTAACTAACAGCATATAGGCAATGACACTCGATACACTAAAACGAATCCATAGACACCTCATTCATCAAAATCCACCAAGCCATTTAACCTGTAGGAGAGTCTAAAAAATTATGCATATATATACATGCATAGCGTCCGCCATATTGGTTTTTCATTGATACCATTAGCCATTGTTACTCGTTAGAGTAAAACGAATCCATAGACACCTCATCAAAAGCCATCGAGTAGTTTTGTTTTTATATGTAGAAACTCACAAGTGAAACTAATAAAAAGAGTATAAAAAGCAGTGCAATGGCATCAAACATGTCATTAATTTAATCTATAAAAACTTAACTACATGCCAGTCACAATTTATTCAAATACTAGACTGCAGTTGACTTTGGCAAGTCCACCGGATTGGAAGTTTTAAAAGCGAAAGTGATTTTCTACAAGTTTCGTGTTTCGATAACTGTGTCTACTTTTCCGTCTGTTGATTCGTCATTCGCGTTTTAGATCTTCCTTGCGCAATGATTCAAAAGATGGCTTCAAAGAGCCATTTATATAAAGGAACTGTTGGCTGCACTAAGACCCGAATGACAAAAACATGTCGCAAAATTTGTGATGTTTTGAAATAAACTACACAGCTAGCTGAAATGTGGCCCTTTCTCAGTTAAATGTGAGTGACAATTTATCTATACCAGCGGCCTTCTTAAAGCTGTTGAATAAGCGTAGTCGATTAAATATAATCCAACATGGAGGTCGTTTGTTTACTTTTCGCCAAAAATTAGGTCTCCTCCTTCCCGATTGTTGATTAGCTTACCTCGAACATGTGATCAGCTGCAGCGCTTATGTCATAGATTGATGACGTTTTACAGCGCTTGTCATCAAATCATCGATTTTTAGCAATTTTGATTGGATGTTGTATTTTAGTGCACGAACGCTGTGATGCTTGGAATTACGGGCTCCTGGTAGACCTGGCTCCTCTTCCAACTCATGGCCATGGCGGTCAACTCCCATAGTGTTCATTATTAAATGGAATATAGGTTAGTCAACTTGCTCTTCTTAGGCCTAGTGGCCACATAGACTTAAGCTTTACAAGTTGTGCTTTAGAAGGTTTTTTTCTAATAATCCCAATAAAATGATTTTTCTACTCTTTTTTTAGCATCCAGAATTCGCCCGACTCGCCAGACGACGACGAGGATCAAGACCTCTTCCGTTCGTGGTCCCCGACTCCAAAAGACGAGTCTCCTTAAACCACCTAGACCAGAATACCTCTAAACTAAATTAATAAAATAAATATTTTCAAAACTACACTGTCCATGTTTCCTGTCTTTACATTCAAGCCACGAGTTGTTTGTTCCTAACTTATCTATTAGATATTATTTTATAAAATCGATGAAACAGTATAAATTACTAAAAGTGAATAATTAAGAGAGCGGCAAAATTGTGGAGGGAATATTTTGTTGTGTGTTTATTTCTTGAAACAAAATATTATTTTAGGATGTTCTAATTCTTTGTTAAAAAGCCATGGTTTGAATTTAAACGATGAGATGATGTTTATACATTGCTTTGTTGAGAGAAAAGATTATCATCCATTCAACTTTTGATGAAGGATGGAGAAGAGTTACCAGTCTGATGTACAATGATAATGTTATTTACCTGTTGGTCTAAATGTATTATTTGAATTCATAGTTTGTCAAATACACGTATTCAACTTGTTCAGTCAAGTTCTCGTATCACTGATCATTTATTGTTGTCCGAAACGACTTTCTCACGGTCTAAGGGAAACCTCATCTTACTGTTGTCACGACTGATCCCGACGCTACCACGGGATTGACAGCCGTCCGACAACAACAACGACCCATTCATTTTTAACTAATAATTTTTAAATAGTTATAGATAAAATTTAGTTTTTCTTGCTTTTTTTACCCGAGTGCACAAGAAAATAGATTATGTTGTTATGTGTAATTCTTTGTTACTTTTTAGAAGCTAAACAGAGTGACAAAGTTTGATGAATGAAGTGTCTGTGGATTCACCTTAGTCTCACCAGTGTCACTAGATATATTATGTCAATTAAACACCAATCTGACGGAAGCTATATGCCATAGTTTATGTATAGTCGGTTTTTTTTTCAAATCTGCAATCTTATTCTCTTATTTTAGTCTCTCTTCTCTATGAGAATGAGATAATTGGACCTCTGGAGTCCAGAGTCTGGACAGTCACGGCCCTGACACCTGATTCTCACAGCCCAGGGGACATCCCACCCGCCTATGCTTACCTTTCATTGACGGGTAGCCTACCACATACTCCCAAAAAAAGCCTCACAAAAATTGTTTGCCTCACAAAAAAAGCTTTCTCAAAGGCCACATAACAACACAGGGCTAAACAAACAACACAAGAGAAAGACCCAATTAAAAAAAAGCATCATTGGGCTACAGTAATCATTAGTTTCTCCTAGGCCAGTTGACTTATCGCATATTAAATCGTACACCATTGAATTATCAAGTGCACCTGTTTCGATGCATTCAAGTTATATTCGTTCCCCCCAAGTTATATTATGTTTTATGTTGTTAGTTGTATTATGTTTTTCACCTATTGTATAACTAAAGCTTTCTTTCGTTATACCATAGAATTCAATTTACTGTCGTATCATAGTTTGAGTTTACATAATCATGGAACTTGAATTTCACAGATGAAACTGTAGCTCAAACAGTACATGTGATATATAAACGTAGGTATGCTATATTTTTATCACGTACCGGTACTGTGTTTTTACAAGGTTGTGTACTTAAAACAATATTTAGTATCTCAAACCTGAGTTGTCCACTACTTCTGACTACTGGTACAAAAAGAACTAAAACGACTAAAAGCTTAAAGCTTTAGTAGCAATACAGCTTAAACTAAAGTTAGCGATGCAAATCTTTGGACTGCATAACAATTATATAGGACTACATAAAGAAAGAAATGACAATCGGATTTGTTGTTACATAATGTTACTTGTAAAAAATTACTGTAACTACTAAAATGCAGCATGATGTTTTTTTTGTGCTTTTTTTTATCATATTGTTATAACTACAAACAGGAAGATCTCATTTCCTCATCTCAAAACAATCAAGTATGCAAGAAAAAAATAAACACGAAAATAAGAAAGTAAAACAAACAAAATCCAAACTGGTCTCTACACACCAACTAATATTAATAAAAAAATTAATATAATTTACAAAAATATTACTTTACCTTTCTTCAATTACCCCGAAAAATTGTAATTTATTTAGGTTAATATAATCTAAATTATATTAATCTATGATAAAATATAATATATAATTTAATAATATATAATAAAATTTTTGATTATTTTTTTTACATGGGTGACAATTTTTATAAAATAAAAAAAAAATTAAAACATTTATTAAAAATTAAAAACTTATACATTATATAAGTAACTATACAGTACTAATCAGCTCACCAAATTAGTAACCTACTGTATGCCTACTTTTTGCCCACCCTGTATATTATGATTTACATACATTAAAACTTTAAGCGTACCACCCACGGTTTTATGAAAAGTTATTTCAGAGAGGTAAACAAAGATACTTTCCCCCCCCCCCTCTGAATGGGAAGAACATTTGAATCACCAGTTTGATGAAAGGAATAAAGACCAAAATTCGAAAAATGGGGTTTTGTTACACATGTTAAATATTCTATCGTTAACTCATCTACTAGCTCTGAAAAAGTGCAATTCTTACTCGTTTAGGAAATGCATCCATCGACGCATAGTTACAATAGATAGAAACGTTTTCTCATTTTTCCAAAAATCAACTTTTTGGAATCAACCCCTTCTTCAAACTTGTGATCCATTTAAAATAACAGCCAAAAATCCGTTCCGGACAAAAGCTGTCTTTTTTGAAAAATGGTCCTCGAATGGAGGTGGTCCTTTAGAGAAGTTTCACTGTTTTAATAAACACAATTTCATAAAATAAACACGTCAATGTCAAAAACACCAACGTCAACATTCTTTTCACAATGTGAAATTTATGATTGAAAAACTGTCATTGCCTAAAAAAAATATTCATTGCCGTTAAGCGATGTCAGCAATTTAACAGTTATCTACTCTATGGTGCGTTGGCATGAAGTTAACAGCAGTTTGCTAGCTGTTCTTGGCACAGAACTAACTAACAACACTGTTTGTGTATGTGTAGTGCATAAAAATATTTTAGAAACACAACTGTTGCCAGCTGTTTTTTGGCACTAACATTTGCATACAGGTGGAGACCTCTTGAAAAATATTTTTCGACAGTTATGTCAGTGCACAATGTTTTGAAAATTGCATAATACCGAAAAGGCACTTACTTAGTGTCAACAACTTCTTTGCTGTAGATACCCATACCAATCAGTCTATTATTAGGAAAAACAATATTTTTCCAAGCGGCACTGTTTTTGTGAACGGTGGCATGGTCCAACCTAAGTTCATTTGAATTCTCGCCATCTTCACTAGCACCTCAAACCCTACCATTTTTTCTACCTTCCAAACACACTGTTGGCAATGGTTTCTCAACACCACCTGCAATGTCTTTTTCTGACCAATACAAAAAGTTTATTTCCATCACATTGCACATCTACGTGCCGACTGTTGTGGAGTGCCGGTAGCTTCGCAACCGACATCGATCTCTGTTTTAGTCACTATGTAATCATGTGACTTTCAAAACAATTCCGAAAGCTGCCCAACAAGAATCAATGAAAATGTGGGTCCGGAGTCTCTTAATTGCAAATGCGTGTATATCTTTGTCCCAGTTCCAGCTGCCGTGTGTCCGTTTATTACTGAAGATGCGGCAGAAGACCACGTTACCATTTCTAAACATGAGAAAGAGTGTTTTTTATGTGATTTGTAAACGACATGTAAAGACATCCGCTGAGACTGCATTTTGATAAATTGTCAATACTAAACGAAAATGGTTAAGCATAGAATGTTGGTACATTATGTGGTGTTGCACATCTTATCAGGTAAAAATGAAGCCCCTACTAGGGATCAGTCATTAGTTTCATAATGTTAAAAAATATATTTTATTAGTGACATAATGAATGTTGACACATTGATCAAATCACTTCCTTCATTGACTGCTGAAGCCACGTAAATGCAAGTGCCAAAAAATGACTCAACGTATTAAAGCATCCAGAAAGTTGAAAAAGAAATCACAAAAATGCAAATAAAATATTAAACGTTATGTTAATACTATGATGTTATAAAAAAGAACATTTCACAGTGCAATTGAATGTAATAATCAGCTACTGTAATTTAAATTTTGTTACATATCCAGCCTTGCAAAAAATGCAGTACCTGAGTTATCATTATCATTATAACGGCGCTATATTTAAAATTAATTACAGGTTAATTTGCATGCTGACGTTTAAGGTACAAATAACAAATACAAGACTGTAATAGGTTAATGTGTCATAGCATAGGAAAAGTTACAAAGCTATTGTTACTACTTATTTATATGATGGAAAAAAGTACAACGCGTTGTTTATTTTGAGATTCGTTAATCACTCAGAATAAAAATATGACATAACTTATCCTGTTTTTATGACACACTGTATATTGGATGACATGTACTTCTGAAGTAAACATTTTAAAATAAACTACTAAACTATACACAGAATACATATTATCAATGAAATCTGTGTAATTGGTATACATAGTTGATGTCCGATAGATGATATAAGAGTACACCTATTATTAGGCGATTGATTTACGCTTTGTACATTAAAAACATTTTAGTATAATACTGTTTTCCAATTCACTAGCTTAGTTTGTTATTTATGATAAGATATTAGTTCAGTCATCTGCTGCAATAATCTCATTTATCATCTGTCAAGATAAATGAATCAATAACCTCCGAGGTTAGACAACAAGCTGAGTCATCATTCGCTGTTTTTTAGTTTTATTATTCTAATTTCCCATTTCATTTTTCCTTTACAAACATAAAGTGAAAGCTATACTACTTGCATTATCCAAACTTTGCAGTTAATTAATATTTTCGCTGATAATCACATTTAGTTGAAGACAAATAGTGATAAACTGATCGCAACAGATCATTCGGAAAACATCACAAAATTCATTTTCCGAATGGTTTGATAGTGAAACAAAAGAAACTGTAATTAAAATGTAAACAAATCATTTATGCTGCAGTAATTTAATATTCAAACACACTGTATGGCATAATGAAACTCCTTGCTATAAGTACAAGCACCATATAAAATTCAGCATAAAGTATTTGTAATCTTAAATTTTGCAAACTATAAAATGATTATATGAAAAATTCTGAATAATTAAAAGAAAATAATATAGAATTTGCATAAATTAAAAGAACTGCATGTGTTATACAATATCTCAATACATATGTATGACAGCGAGTCCTAAATACACTGCTCACAAAAATTAAGGAATATTTTAGGGGATATTCCCTAAGTTTTTGGAGCAGTGTAGTAACTAAAACCTTAAAATAAGAAAGTTATGGAATATAGTAGTCAAATGTTATACTAGAAGGCTACAAAATGATGTAAACGCAACGACACATTTCATCTCAACATTACTGTAATTTAATTCTGCCACTTGAAATTATAACTATAATCATTCCACTCTATGACTCAGTGCATGTGTTGAAAAGTTTTCATTTTGCATAAATTACATAAAGGCTGACGAGAAATACAGTATTAACACAAGGAATTATGGTCAAAACGGTAAATTATAGCTTTCGACACGACCATACCCTTGTATTTCCAGATGATCAGAATAAACGTGAACAGTGCAGAACGCATCGCTATCGGGCGGAGTTTCGACAATTCCAGCTACAGTGAGATGATGAATTCCTGAGAATATAAATTAGATGTCAATTTAGTTTAACATTAAACTTTCACTGTGTAATGTAACAAAAAGAAAAACGCACCATGAGAATCAGTTGCAAATCCACTATGATGGTAGTGACCTGCTAAATAGCAAATAACCGAATCCTTGTACTGGTGGAACAAAGATAAAACTTCGTCGTAATTCCACAAAAGTGATGAATCGTGAGCACTGCCAGGTAAAACTGGTGTATGACCTAAAAATTCAAATGGTAGAAATGTAGATCAAACCAATTTCATTTCTAACCTCATAATCAAAATTAACGTCGTACTAATAAGCTTTTCACTATCAAATTGTTTTTGAGAATCTAAAAGCAGCTCAATTATACATAAACACTATAACTTTACCCCTCCCCCTCAGAAATCTAATCTATCTGTTGTTCTATCATTTCAAATAGAGTTATTACAATAGTAGTAAACTAGTAGTAATAGAGTAGTGAATAAGCAGACATCGACTAATCGTTGTTAGTTTTTTGCTTGTATTTCTGGCTAAGGGCTTGATGTCAGTTAACCAGTAACATCCTTTCAAGAAATGACAATTATCGATATTGTCACTATTAGCTAGGATAATGTTCTAAAGGTATACTAATACATAAATCACAGTTGTAACTTTCATAACAAAAAAATATAGTTGTGTATTTTCAATTTGTTTTTAAGCTCAATTACATTTAACCATCGATTTACTTTTAACTTAAATTACATTTGGATTTAAGCATCATTGTTTTCACCCCATTCAAACAAATATTAAGAAATTCACTACTATAATACATTGCATTTAATTGAGCAATGATAGTAAATTAATATTGGTAGAAACATATACTGTAGTAGTAACTAACCAAACATGGCATTTAACGATCCCATTAACGTATGCATGCAAAAAGTTGTTGTTGAAAGCTATAAAAAGGTCGGTTGATCAGTCAGTGTCGTTGAATCATGAAGCATATTTCTAGCCAGTCATAGTTTAAAATTACGAAGTGTTGGTAAAAACCTGGTATTTTTGGAAAATAACAGCAGTTGGTGGGAATTCAGTTTTAGACCTGGAATGTCTTTTATACAGGGTGGGCCACAAAAACTCACCAATTTTCAATGAGCGATTTCTCATGAACCGCTTAAGCCAGACAAAAACTAAAACTATTACATGAAAGCTCAATTCGATATCTTTCCAATGCTATATTGGAAAAATATCGTAGGCCATAGCATAGATTTCCATGCTATGGCCTCCATAGTTTAGTTGCAATGGCCGTGAATAAAAAAGTACCTTAAAAAAAGGAGAGTTCGGTGCCAAAGTACAAAATTAGTGTTAAATGGAAGAAGGGGGGGGGGGTCAAATTTAAAAAATTGGTTGTTGCACTCATGCATCGAGCAAGTTCAGTTAAGACAAAAAGCTGGCACAAGTACCAGTAAAATCATAGTTTTACAACTTTTTAGGGAGTGCGACCAAACTATGAAAGCCCTAGCACAGAACATTGGAGAAATATTGAATTGCGCTTTCATGTAATAGTTTTTATGGTTCATCAGAAGTCGCGCTTTGAAAATTAGTTACAGTTTTCTAGGTCAACCCTGTATTCACAAAACTCCCCCAAATTCTGTAGTTTAATGAAAAACGAGCAAAGGGCTAAACCTTTATGAAATTAAAATATATTTCATCACCGACGTACCTACAAAGGAGAAAGATTTCTCTGTCGTGTTATATCTGTGCTCCGTGTTTGTGTGCCCTACTGTTCCTTTAGAAAGGCTTTTTTGGAAGGCAAAACGTTGAGAGTTTATAAGAGTACTGGCCTACTAGCAGTGGAACGTAATTTTATATTTTTACCCACTTTTTCTTTAACTTCACTTTTGAGTGTACAACGTGAAACGTCGTATAGTAAGTTAAGTAGTTAGTTATATATAATATATAGTTAATAGAAATAAAAAAAATATATTTGTGAGGTTATTTTGAATTTCAACGATAGCAGACGCAACAATGCACTATATGCATACTATTCATTCAAAAAAGTGAGCTTTAAAAAGACGTTTTTCATAATACTAAATCTTCTTTAAAATTGTAGTCTCTTCAGTCTATTTTTTTATCAAGGTATAGAATTTGTTTATTGATAGTTTATATTCTATATCTATAGGGTAGTACGGCATAGTTTAATTTAGCAGTACAGGTTGAGCTCCAATTATCAGGAAAGCTTTGGACAAAAAATTGGCCATATCAGTGGATTTTCCAAACCAGTGAAGCTTAGGGGAAAAAAGGCAAAATAAACTGTAAATTTATACTTATGAGTACTTTTCGATTAGACCTGCACCTCTTGTGCGTTGCTACTTTCTTGTACTTGGTTGGTTATGGGTTTATTTTGCAGGTTGGATTATGGAAAAAACACAAAAAAGTATTAAATGTATGATTTATTTTGTTTTCCTAACCTGACCTGCAAAATAAACCCATAACCAAGTACAATCAAGTAGCAATTTAAAAAGTAGTAACTTAAAAAGAATTAATTTTACAGTGAAAGATAAAGTAAATAAAGATCGCTTTTGATGATAATTTGAATTTTACCCATTCTGAACCATCGAAGCTACTTCTGGATTAGTGAATTCCGGATTAGTAAGGCCCAACCTGTGCTGTAGTTAGTGCTGCGGTGTTGATTCAAAGCAAGTAAATTACAGTATACAAGGGGGTACCCAAAAAAAAACGAGAATTATTTTCTGTAGGTAAGTAGATTGTCAATGCTGCCCTCTCCGGCTAGGTACGTTTACTAGAAAATTTCTCTGCTCAGTTGGCCAATTAGCATGAAAACAACCATCGCAGCAGACAGTGGTTTGTTTTCCCAATCCCCTCTCACCCGCTCTCGGCGATTTTTTGATGGCAAACTTTATGGAGCAACGCGCCAACATCAAATTCTGTTTTCTGAAAATCAAACAATGTTTGACGAAAAACGGCGTGACAACAATTTCTCACTCCTCATAATTGCCTGACCTAGCCCCCTGTGACTTCTTCGTATTCCCAAGAATAAAGAAAAACCTAAAAAGAAAGCGTTTTCAAGACGTAGAGGAGGTTAAAAAAATTCGCTAGGAGCACTTGACACCATCAGTTCAGAAGAATTTAAAAAATGTTTCAAACAGTGGAACAACCGTTGGGACAAATGCACATCATCTAATGGACAGTATTTTGAAGGACATTAATGTTTTTAAGATGTTATAACAAATGAAAAAATTTAAATACAAAATTCTCGTTTCTTTTGGGTACCCCCTCGTACATATATCCCTAGACTCATGCGAGGTAGTCATGGAGGTGGTAATGATCGCCCCCCCTCCCCCCGAAACTACCTGATAAATATGACCCGACGCAAAAACATTTGATAAAATTTGTAAAATGTAATTGACAAGTTTTCCAAATCCAACTCCAACTGAAAAAGTGAATTTATTATACTTAAAATGTGAATTTATCAGCTTCACTTGTGAATAAGTGAGTTTGTGAATGAGCTGGAAATTGAACGTATACCGTACTGCCATCTACGTTTATCCTATATTGTAATAAAAGCCTAGGATTAGTTTATTGGAAACAGAGTTTTGTAGAAACTAAAGCTTCAAAAATCACGAACTATGACTTAATGGATACCGGTTTCTAATTTTTCCCGAAATGGTTCATATGGAGAGTTTTTGAATCGAAAATGATGGATCTAAATCTATCGTTCTTTTGTAAGCTTTTTTTTTTAATTTTTATTGTGCATTTAGCGACTTAAAAGAGAGGGTTTCTCATCTTCGTTGTGTGGCTCTGTGGCTAGGGCCATGAGATTTAGTGCAAAGGCCAAAGGGTACCAGGTTCGATGCTGTAGAAGCGTTTATGTACCTTTGTCGATTCCATACAAGTTGTGCAGTGCTTTTTTACCAAAAAAATTAGTGTTTTTTTTTTGAAAATATAGGTTAGGTTTTTTCACTTTTTAAGTTTTTGAAGTCGACAAATATGAAATCGACAAAGGTGCGGAGACGTACGTCTATACTGCATGTGGAGCAAGTGGTTTTTGTTTATTTTTTTAAAATTCAATTCTTCTAGGTAGTTCATAATCTTTTGCAATTGTTTATAGTTTTCTTTTTTCTTTTTTTTAATATTACACATCCGTGCGAAACACGGACTTACAGCTAGTGAGAATATAAGGTAAGGGGTCCGAATTTTGTCACCGTGCTTAATTTCGTCCCCCTTGGTTTCTTGGTCTTACTGCTAGGACCGGTATTGGCTCCAGTAGGGGAAGATGGTGAGGTCAAGCGGAACAGTGATGCGAAGTAAAAAATGCAAATAATATACCGATTGAATGATTATATCTGCTGGGTTTTTTAAATTTCATTCTTTATCGTGTGAAGAGCTAAACGATATTAAACGATATAAATTAAATGACATTTGTCGAATCACGATAGTACTTCAACGTATCCTTTCCACTCGGTTTCAGAGATCGGAAG
>JAQIWH010005413.1:0-14703 GCA_034695005.1 Cryptops parisi | reverse complement strand
TACATTAATGCTTCTTTTTGTTTTTAAATAAAACCTTTCCTTATTATTCTCAACTCAATAAAAATGCAAATTTTAACAGTAAATTACCTCATTTGGTTTACAAATGGACAATATTTGTCAGGGATATCACTGGGAAATAGTCAGGAAATATCAGGGATATACACTTCAAAATTTGAGTGGGAACCCTGATTTGATTTATCAAGAGTTGCAATAAAAGTTGAACCTGTAGATTTGGACGACATCCGAAGCGCTCAAACTAATGTTACAGAAACCGTACATTCGTTGGAACATCAGATTGACTTCTTTACGCAAGGTAAGGTTAAAACTGAAATCAAGGAATGGAAGGCAATTTTGGACAATACTGAAACCGTCTTTTTCGATAAATTGGAAGAAACTATACATGGAGCTGATCGGTTATGATTCAAATTCGAGTTCAACTACTCAAGCACCCTGCAATTCTTTTAAAGAAACGGTGCTTTTGCCAGATCATAACATAACCATAATCTGACAACGACAAAACTATGTTTTGTGATATTTTTGTTACTTTATGATTTGCAATGTTTGAAATGGTAGTGACTTTGATGTTACACTTTTGTACATAGATTTTTGGTTTGATAATCTTTTTATTTGCTTTTGTATCTTCTCATTGAAACACGAGATTTGTAGATTATTTCTGTTGAATCATCTAGAAAAATGAAACCATTAGCATTTCCATTGAGTTAAAATTGATATGTAATTAGTGTGCTATGTGTTATTAAACACATTTCATTCAACACGAGTTTCTTGTGAATGCTGAGTTTTTTACATGACAAGTACTAAGGTGTATTTCTAAATATAATTTTGAGTACAATAGTTAACATTGGCGTAAAAGGAGTTCAGTACCAAAGTTTAACTTGAATAGTTTTAAATTCATGTCTTTCTTTTTTGTTGTTTCAAGTAAAGAATTTAAACCAAAGTTCCATTGGATGTTTACATGTATTGCTTTTAATCGTTAATGTATTTTTTTTATAATATATTTTATGATTTTATTAGTACAGTATCATTTAATATTAACATTTAATATTTTCTTTATCAAATACATTTTTCTTTTTAATAAAGTTTTATGTAGAATAAGGAATGGTCTCATAGTTTTGTAGATGCTACATTTGAATGCGATTTACCGTGTTGACAAATTATTATTTATGAATAAATTACTATTTTTGAATAAGTTTTTAATTTAATAATTAAATTTAATTAAGCTGCTGTTAAGTGATGTCCATATCAATATTTTTCATAATATTTTTTTAACATTTTTATTCAATGTTACATTTTATAATACGAAATGCGAAACGGCTACGGCTTCCGTAGTTCAATCACTCTGCGTCAAATACGATTAATCGATATTATCGAGTCTATAATATGCAATTTTTTTATGATGGCGGAAACTGTCAGCAAGAGTTTGACATTTTAGTCAATGTTGATCTATAATTTCATCAAAATCGAATGTAAGTATATGAGATTTGATGACTTACTATGTTATAGTAAAGTTCCGGTTTTTTCGGCATTTTGCTAATACAATAAAATGACTGGATTTCCCAATCCGGAACAATTAACACACACCGAGTATTTGTTGGGGTTTTTTTTGGGGGGGAAGGGGTTACACTTTTTTTGGGGGAAAAGTTATTTATTGCATACTGTAATGAAAAAGTGTAATTTTATAAAACATTTAATGGTTTAAAATCGAAATTAAGAAATGCATTGCACTCGACACCCCAAGCTAGTAACCTCAAAAGCTTCATATTAAATAAATTCGGGACACGAGGTCATAAATCAGGACGTCCTGTCACATTATAATACAGACTCTCCTCTTTTATAGTTTTTGCTGATTGTATTCTAATGTTCTGTATTGTATATAAAAGCTTCTCGTTTAACGACCTAATCGTAGGAACTCGGTCGTTAAGTGAGGGGATACAGTTGTCTGTTGTCAACGTCAATTGTTGTTTGTTATTTTATGTTCCTCTGTTTATGCTTTTATATTTTTCATTCTTCTATTTGAAAAAGTGTTAGAAACACGAAAGTTAAATTTTTCCCGTTTTTTGTGTTTCAGAAATAGCTATGGCAGTTCACCGAGTGCATACGCAGGATGATATTCCAGTCCCTTTCACTGCTGCCACTGAAAAGATCATTAATGCCACCATTATTAACGATTTGCAGTGTGCCGTTGAATCATTGGTTAAGGGTACAGCTAAGATTGTTTTTCAGCTAACCGATGCTGGAAGCGCGTGGAAAATCGGAATGTATGCAGATCATCTCATCATCACGATGAACTATTCCGGTCAACAAGATATGAACAGCATAGACCTTAATTCAATTCAGGATCATCAGTCGATCGCAAATGTCGATCAACAGTCGTCCAGAGAGGAATTGAATGAAGTGAACATGCTGTCGTCTGTGAAAGTAGAGATCAACGAAGAGTTCGCAACATTGGATCCAGCTACTGGATTTTTCAACCCGACTGCTTCCTTAGAACCTGTGATTAATGAGTCACATACTACACTTTTGAACAATATTCCTGAACCGGTCAGTAGTCAGCTTCCCGAAGGATTCGATTCATCGAGAGTTGCGATTAAAGTTGAACCTGTAGATCTGGACAACTCGACGTGTGACACCCATACTTTCCGAACCGATGTCGCCGAAGTTGTACGTTCGTTGGAACCACCGACCGAGTTCCCTGATCCAGAAAAGGTTAAAATTGAAATTGAAGACTGGCAGGCAATTTTGGACGATCCAGATACGTCCTCTTTCGATGACGTAGAACAAACGATGGATGGAATGGATCGGTCGTGCGATTCCAATTTACATCCAAATACTGAAGCGTCACCTGGACGGTTTTACAATTTTTCACACGAGAATGTCGATACCGGAGAAAAGTCTTACAAATGTGAATATTGCGAACAGCAATTCGACGACGATTGCAATTTGAAATTGCATCTGCAAGTGCACGAGGAGGAAAAATCGTACCCATGTTCCCTTTGCGACAAGGTCTATTGCAGGCCGAAATACTGGCGGACTCACCAGAAAATTCACACGGGAGAAAAACTTTACAAATGCGACCAGTGTGAGAAGACTTTCGTGAATAGTGGACATTTGAAGTGTCACCTGCAAATCCACACTGGAGAAAAACCTTACTCGTGTTCCCTTTGCGACAAGACCTTTGCTAGGCCCTACCACCTGCAGATGCACCAGAGAGTTCACTCGGGAGAGAGACCTTTCAAATGTGAGTTTTGCGACAAGTCTTTCGCACGGGTGGATAACTTGAAAACACACATGCGAATCCACACTGGAGAAAAGCCTTACCCGTGTTCCCTTTGCGACAAGACTTTTTCCGGTTCCGGAAGCTTGCGGGTGCACCAGAGAGTTCACTCGGGAGAGAGACCTTGCAAATGCGAGTTTTGCGACAAGTCTTTCGCACGGGAGGATAACTTGAAAATACACATGCGAAGCCACACTGGAGAAAAGCCTTACTCGTGTTCTCTTTGCGACAAGACTTTTTCCGGTTCCGGAAGCTTGCGGATGCATCAGAGAATTCACACAGGAGAGAAGCCTTTCTCGTGTTCATCTTGTGACAAGACCTTCTCCGAGTCTACAAACTTGCGGAAGCACCAGAGAGTTCACACAGGAGAGAAACCTTACAAATGCAAGTATTGCGACAAGTCTTTCACAATGAAGTCAAAGTTGAGATCGCACACGCAAATCCACGTTGGGGATGAATGTTAGAAATGTGTTTGTTTCGCTATGCGATTTTCCCGTATATCGAGAAAAACAACAGTGATAAAAAGCGATGCAATCAATGTGGCTGAACGTTTACTTGTAAATGCAGTTTGGAACGTAATCGCTTTTGATGAAGAAACATTGGTGCGAATCTGTCATGAAGCTTGCTAAATGTTGAATTGTATGAAGTATTTTTCTTGGTGGACATCAGAATTATATAGTTTTGAAGGCTTTGATAATGCGAGTGTTAAATGCCTACAGTATATAAAGTAAAGTAAAGAGTGTTCACAATGAGATCTAAACATTTGGAAACTCCATTATTTTTTCACAATGCTTCAATCAATATTTATTTTTTTTTCAAATCAGCAAAATATGTTTAAATCCGTCTTGCTTTTCAATCGTGTTAAATAAAAAATATTTTTCAAGGAGTATTTTTTTCAATTTTACAGTAATATTAATATTGAATAATCTAATAATTTTTTAAAACAATATTTTTGCAATGGTTTTTTCTGTTAAAATTTAGAATGTTTTTTCGGCTTCCGTAGTTTTGAATGGAGCACAACTATAGTAAAAATTGTGTTGATATGTTTCTAAAATAAAAAATTATTTTTACTGATTAGTTTATTATTTCATCAGCACAAAGCCGCGTTTTGACGATTAGTGTATAATAACTTATAATTATTTTATCGAATAAAAACAATTTATGCTTCTAATATTCGATTTATATAAGTGCTCAACAACTTCCATAATTGTAAGGCTAAGTTCACTTTGGACGCTTTTTCGCTAAAAACGCTCATAAACGTCCAAATATAGTCGATAACCAATATATGTTCCATGTGAATTAAAAAGACTTGTCGACTATCTTTGGACGTCTATGAGCCTTTTATATTGGCGAAAAGGCCCATCCAAAGTGATCAACACTAACCATCGAATGCGCTTAATCGATACTATCGCATCGATACTTCGCGATTTTTCAAAAATCATGATGGCCACTTGAGCAGAGCAACAACGTTGTTTATCAATTATCAAAATTGGTGTATAGTTTTGTTTTATGACAATCGGATGTACGTATATTATGAGGCTTAAAACCTTACAATACTATATATTAGTGCAGATATAAGGGTTTACAACTGAAAAGTAACATAAAAGGAGAGACTACATTTTGTTTAAGAATTTTGGCAATTATTGTTTTTTGGACTGAAAAAGTTCAGACTTAAAATTTGGCGTTTGAATGGGTTCGCGCTGTACTATTCTTAAGGTGGTATAAAGTAAAAACAAGGAATTAGCCTAATTACTAAAGTGTTTTTGGACTTTTGTTTTGTGTTTCAGATTTCAGGCAGTACAGTTCAATAATTCAATGACTACATGTGCAGATAAATGTTCCGGTTCCTTCTTGTGCTACTGCTGAAACAAACATTAATGCCACACTCATTAGAGGTTTGCAGTGTGTGGCAAACACTGCTGTTAACATCATTCTTCAGCTGTTCATTGTTGGGACCGAGTGGCGAATTAATGTGAAATTCGCATCATCACGATAAACTATTCCGGACATCAAGAATCGATCAACATAGTTCTTCAACGTGCTTTGATTGAGGATGGTGACTGTCAGCAATCTCACGGAGGGGTGGTGAATGAAGCCGTTAATTGTAAAAGCAGAGGTTGACGAGGAGGCCACAAGACTGGATCCAGCTTCTGAAGTTTGTAGGACAATGTTTAAGACACCTGTGATCAAGGATGGGACAGATGCAAATACTACGATTGGGGGTGATTCAACGTTTGATTTGTTGAGAGTTGCAATAAAAGTTGAACCCGTAGATTTGGACGACTCAACGTGTGACGTTTGTAGTTCGCAAACGGAAGTTACAGAAATCATACGTTCGTTGCAACACCGGATCGAGTTTCCTGTGCCAGATAAGGTTAAAATCGAAATCAAAGAATGGAAGGCCATTTTGGACGATTCGGATAAGTCCTCTTTCAATGATGTGGAAGAGACGTTAGATGGCTTGCATCAGTTGTTGGATTCAACTTCTACATATTCACCTGAAGAATCTGTAGAAAACCATATCCAAAGTGATACGAAAGACATACATTTTCAAAGTGAACCTTCTTTTATCAAGCCCAGTGATGTAACTTCACGAACTGATGTTCGAATACACAAGTCTTTGGAATGCTCCCATTGTGATGAAAAGTTTATTTGGACAATGGACCTAATTACACACGAGCGTATTCATGCCGGAGAAAAGCCTTACAAATGTAATTATTGCAAAAAACGTTTCGCCCATTTGTTGGGCTTGAAAGTGCATTTGCGAAGAATACACGAGGAAGAAAAACCTTACTCGTGTTCTATTTGCCACAAGTCCTATTCTAGATCTATAGGCTTACGGATGCACCAGAAAAGATTTTGCACCAGCGAGAAATCTTACAAATGCAAATATTGCGAGAAGTCGTTCTGTTATAGAGGAGATCTGAGTTGTCACATGCGCATTCACACTGACACTGAAGAGAAACCTTTCAAATGCGAATATTGCGAGAAGACTTTCTGTTATAGGGGAAGTTTAGACCGTCACATGAGCATCCACACTGGAGAGAAACCTTACAAATGCGAGCGTTGCGAGAAGACTTTCTTGAAACTTTTATACTTGAAGCGACATCAAATGCGAAATGGAGAAAAACACTACTCGTGTTCACTTTGTGACAAGAACTTTTGTAGTTCTGCAACTTTTTGGGCGCATCAAACAATCCACATTGGAGAGAAACCTTACAAATGCGAATATTGCAAGAAGAAAATCTCGAATAGAACAACCTTGAAACGTCACATGCAAAGCCACACTGGAGGATAACCTTACTCGTGTTCCATTTGTGACAAGATCTTTTCCAGAGCTGCTCACTTGCGGGGGCATCAGAGGAAAGTTCACAATGGAGAGCGCCCTTAGAAATGAAAACATTGCTACAAGATGTTCTCGAAGAGTGCGTTTGGAATTTCATGTGCGAATCCAAACTGGAAAAGAAAGCAAAATGCGTTAATGATGCGTTTGTTGTGAAATAATGACATATTTCAATATTCTAAGTTATGTTTTGGCAACGTGGTAAAATAGTTTTTTCTTTGTTTTCGGCTGCGAATTAAGTCTCCATGTTGTGCTGAACTGCTCAATATGAAGTTATTTTTTCGGGTAAATTTATCATTTCTTATCATTTTCTACCTTATTAAGTGATTTTTACCTTATCATTTGTAATTTTCTAAACAGAATTGAAATTGGTATCGACTTGGAGATGTTGCACTATCGTACATTGATTTTGGTTTTGGTACATTATTTTTGTAATTTCTTATTGCACCAATTAAAAAGAATTCACCAAATTTGAAAAAAAATAGAAATTAAAAATGTAAAATATTAATTATTTTTAAGAAGTTAGATGATAATGAATTATTTTAATTAGAAGTATTAATTAATATTATATATTATTTATTTCTTTTGCCATTTATTCAAAACTGAATTGGCTCATGCAACGTTATTCTGGGCAAGCCTGCGATTATTTTATTAGTTTATTATTACAACACCTTTTAATATTAAATAATTTGATATTATTTTTCATTTATTTAATAAAAATCACTTCTTTTTTTTTCAATATACTTTTTCTATTTAGAATGATTGCAGCTTTTCTAGTTTTGAACATGATTACAACATGATTAATCTTGTTATATTTCTAAAATAAAAACTATTTGTCAATAATTGTTTTACCATTTTGTTTCTTATTAAGAATAGCTTAAGTCTTCAGCTCCTTCAATTTATCTTTATCCCTGTGAGAACGCTTGGTCTGAAACGTGTATCAATGCAGCAGTGACATCTAGCGACATTTTAATAAAACGAAACCTCCAAAAACCAAATCCTGTTTCAATTGAAACCGTGCATGGCACGGGGTTACTTTTAGTTAGTGATGTTAGGAATGGCAAACATAGTAGACGACACAATGACACGGATTGGGGAATCGTGTGCCGCGTAATAGGCAAGGGGCGTGGCCAAAGACGTCATAAGTCACATGCGCGACATTTGACCTTTTGTGGGGACATTGGAATGCAGAAAAATACCTTTAGAAAGACCCCATTGTCTAACACTTTCAAATCAACGACGGACTCGGTTCTTTGTGTACGAACTCAACGAACATTTTCACTAAAAGACCGTATAAATTGTAGAATTTCAACCAAGACGACGAAAAAGCAAATTAAAAAGAACTGACTCGAACAGAAAGTGATAAGACTTTAACGAACTAAAAACATGAAATTCTTCGAACATCGTGTGAGATCGACAAGTTAAGAAAATGAATTTAAACAAATTTAATTAGAAACTAAACTGAACAGCAATATGATATCATCTCATTCGATATGAGAATCGAATGAAAAGAGTTTTATCAAGTGTTTTTTAACGAAAGTAATAGCGAAATTGTGACATTCGTTCGCACGTGCAAAGTGAAAAGTTTCCAAAGACAATACATTTCAGTGTTTTAAGGTTATAGTATTAAATATTATAGATAAGTATGTATAAGACGATTGTGCAGAAAACCGTACATTGTAAACATGCAAATGTACGACAGCGTTTCCAAGGCTGAAGCAAACTTTTAATTCTTATTCGGGTTCTGTGTCGGATCCCGAATCTGTCACATAAACGACCTCGTGGTCGGTGGGGTTCGTTCGGCGAAGCGGGAAAGTCTGGGATGCTAAAAAGTAGTAAAATTCATTTTATTAGATTCATTCGAAAAATCGGTTCGAAATCACAACTTAGTAAGATAGACAAGTTGACTAACCTAAAAACCGTTAAATAATGATAAATACGAAAGGTGACCACCAGGGCGATGAGTAGGAGGAGGAGCCGGATAACGGGTCTATGATGACGAACGAGGTCTAATGGGCCAATGAAGTTGTCTAAAATGGGAGCACCCTACTATCATCCAACAAGAGGTCGAGAAAAGATAATTGCTCTGGACGAGTATAAATAGGAGCACGCAGACGAAGGAAAAGCAGATCAGTCAAGATTTCATCTCCAGTCCAGATCCAGAATCAGAATAACAGTCCTCTGTCATCTCTGATTCATAACCATCGTTAGATAAAGCCTTTTTAAAGGCTCATTCGGTCGAGCATCTAGGCCAGGAAGTTAAATATGCTGTCAACTGTAAAAGCAGAGATTGGCGAGGAGTCCACCAAATTGGATCCAGCTACTGAACTTTGCAGGCCAATGTTGAAAGAACTTGTGATCAAAGATGAGACAGATGCTAATACTACGATTGAGAACGATATTCTAGATTCGGTTTGTGTTCAGCCTTCTGAAGCATTTGATTCATCAAGAGTTGCCATAAAAATTGAACCTTTAGATTCGGACGATTCGACATGTGACATCCGTAGTTCGCAAACTGATGTTACTGAAATCGTACGTTCGTTGGAACATCGGATCCAGCTTTTTGAGCCAGATGAGGTTAAAATCGAAATCGAAGAATGGAAGGTCATTGTGGACGATTCAGATACGTCGTCTTTCGATGATGTGGAAGAAACGTTAGGTGAAGTGCACCAGTTGCTAGATTTAACTCTAAGTACCGAAGATATACCTGAAGAATCCTGCAATTTTCTCAGTGAAAGAGTGGTTTGGAAAGAGCGTGACAAAAATATTACAAGTGGTGAAAAAGAGACCGATTTTCAAAGTGAACCATCTTTTGTCAAGTCTAGTGCTGCGACTTGCCAAAATAACGCTCAAATAGATAAATTTTTGGAATGCTTCCACTGTGGTAAGAAGTTCGTTTGGACATTGCACCTAACAACGCACGAGAAGCGTGTTCATGGAATTATCAGAAAAGAAAAGTCTTACAAGTGTACTTATTGCGAAAAGTGTTTCACCCAGTTGTATCGTTTGGAACTACATTGGCAACAACAACACAAAATAGAAAACCCTTTCTCGTGTTCCATTTGCCACAAGAACTTTTCTAGGGTCAAAAACTTGCGGTCGCACCAACAGCGAATTCACACTGGAGAGAAACCTTTCAAATGCGTACGTTGTGAGAAGAATTTCTCGAAACGTGCGGACTTGAATCGTCACATGCGAGACGGAAAGAAACGTTACTCGTGTTCCCTTTGTGGCGAGATCGTTTGCAGTTCCGCAACCTTTCGGGTGCACCAGAAAATTCACACGGGAGAAAAACTTCACCAATGCGGATATTGCGAGAAGACTTTCTCGGACGGAGAAATCTTGAAACGTCACGTGCAAAGACACACTTTAGAAAGACCTTACTCGTGTTCCGTTTGCGACAAGACCTACGCCAGAGCTTCTTGCTTGCGGGTGCACCAGAGAAAAATCCACAATGTAGAACAACTTTTAGAAATTAGACCGTTGCAAGAAGACGTTCTCGAAGAGTGCGTTTGGAATTCCATGTGCAAATCCAAACTGGAGAAGTACTTTGCAAATACGCTCATTGTAGAATAATGACATGATTGAATATTGTCAATTAATATTATGCTGTGGCAATCAAGAGGTTTATTTGTGTTTTGTTTCTTCAATTTTTTGTGTTGGGCTGCGAAGTAAGTCTTGTCGCTGAGGATCCCATGTTTGTACTGGACTGCTTCTTTATATGAAGATTATTATCGTGGTAATTTTATTATTTTTTGTTATCATCTACTTGATTAAGTATTTTATACCTCGTCATTCGTAATTTTATAAACAAAAACATAAAATTAAAAATGTAAAAAATTAGCCAAGTGTACAAAAAATAAAAATTAATTAACCAAATGTAAAAATTCAACTTGGACTAGGCTCTAAGTTTCAATGTTTACATCCGTCTTGTTTTTCAATTGTTTTAGGTAAAAAATTTTATTTGTGCTTTTCGGTTATCCAACCAAGTGCCACCGATGGCGCTACAGTTAAAGGTGGAATGTTTGATCGATAACTGATTAGTACACTTTGATTATTGTAGTTATTTATCATGCACTTTGGCTTATAGTGACGGATCACTGGGTTAGGTTAGGGAGAAACGCTCAAGTCGAAACGGACTTACCTAACCCAGTGACTCGTCAATCAAAACACAAAGTCCATGTTCACCACAATAATTTTGGTACCAAACAACAGTGATCGATCAAACACTCCACCTTCGAGCTGCAGTGCCATCGGTGGCTCTTGGCCGAAAAGTATCATATTTTTCATTAATTATTGTATTATTTCATTATCACATGATCTTTCAATATTAATGCCATTATTGAATAATTTTACTATTTAATAAAACTACATTTTTTTTTCAGTAGACTTTTGATACAATTTAGAATGAATCGCAGAAGATTCCGTAGTTTTGAACATGATTAATCTTGTTGATATATTTCTAAAACAATAATTATTTGTCAATAATTATTTTAAAATTTTTTTTTTGTTATTAATATTACGAAACGTATTCAATAATTTTGTACTTATTTTAACAAACGAACAAATTTTTCAAATGCAGCATTCAGTTTGGAATGTGCATAATGGTTCAAAGTTTGAAAGTGAAACTTGAAAGTAGTTCCTGCCGTGCGCGGTTATGACGCGCGCGTAGTAATCTTTTGTCGCGGAGGGAGACTGCGTCGATAATGCAAATTGATAAAAAAAAATAAACCATCATTCATTTTTTTAACATAATACAGATATATTAATAACGGTAGGTTAAAATAATTAACATAAGTTTAATTTAATAAAAAGCAAAAAGCAAACAAGTTACCACGGACTTACAGATATCTGTAAGTCCGTGGTTGCACCTAGTGCCAACCGCATGTACACGGTGATGATGGCGACGGTGAGCAGAAACTATAGAGCAGAATTTTTTATTAATTGCAGTACCTTTGTATTTACGAACTATTACATGACGTTTGGATATAAACAGCAGTTTAAGTTGGTAAATTAAATTTCTATTTTCAAATATTATTTCAAGTCTTTTTTTTTGTATGCAGTAAAGTGTTTTTCTTATAACAAGTGTCAAGTGATTTATCAAACATCAAAGTTTAGTACGGTACCTCAAAAGGTACCAAAGTACAAATATACACAAAATACTGTGTATAGTCTAGAGAGTCCATCATGAAACTCCAAGATTTATTGTTTTATTCAAAGACAATGTAGGAGATTCATGATGACACCCTGTATATGTAAATGCAAAAAAGGAGTAAGGGGAAGGAAAATATATTGTAGCAACAATCGTTTACGAGCAGCTGTTGAAAGATAATGCTCATTGTTGTAGAATTAGGAAACAGAGCAGTTCAAATTTGAATGTTGTGGTTGAAAGAAGGAATCTGCTGTTGCTGCCATAACTGTTATATGTGAGTGTTTAGATATTGACAATTGATTATTATATAGTAATATATGGTACCGATTATTTATACCAATTACAAACAGAAACCAAAGTAGTATCAATTGGATTCCTTATGTTTATTTCAGTTACAGCTATGGCAGTTGACCAACTACGTACACAGGATGCCATTCCTTTTTCTTTTTCTGCTCAAACAAACATCGATGACGCCATCATCAGAGATTTGCAATATGCGGCAGAATCATTGATTATGGGCACGGTTAAGATCGTTCCTCAGATGACCAGCGTTGGCAGAGTATGGAAAATAGGAATGTATGCAGATCATCTTACAATCACAATGAATTATTCCAGTCATCAAGATTCGATCAGCATGCCGCAAATCCACTTTAAACCTTCTTCGATTCAGGATGATGCTGATCATCAGTCATGCGGAGAGGTCATGAATGAAATCGACATGTTGTCAGCTGTAAAAGTAGAGATCAACGAGGATTTCACGACATCAGATTCGGCTACTCAAATTTGCAGGACCGTGTTTAAAGAACCTGCGATCAAAGACGGTACAGATGCAAATAGTACAATTTTGAGCAATATTCCTGAATCGGATAGTATTCACCCTACAAGAGCAGTTGATTCATCGAGAGTTGTGACAAAAGTTGAACCAGAAAATTGGGACGATTCAACGTGTGATATCACTATTTGCCAAACCGATGATACCAAAGACGTAAGTTTGTCGGAATGCCAGGTTAAGTTCTTTGAACCAGATAAGTTTAAAATTAAAATTAAAGAATGGAGAGCGATATTCAACGATTCAGATATACCTTCTTTCGATAAATTGGAAGAGACAATAGATGAACCAGAGCGGTCGCGCGATTCAACATCAAGTCCAGTTGCTCACAAATCACCTGAACAATTCTGCGATTCTTCCAAACAAAGAGTAGTGCTTTTTCAAGAGCATAACCGAAATCTTAAAAGTGGTAAAGAGCACATAAGTTCGCAAAGTGAATCTTCTTTTACTAAGTGTAGTGATGCGACTTGCCAAAACAACTCTCAAAATAACAAATTTTTGGAAAAACTCATTCGTATTTATACCGAAGACAAGCCTCACAAATGTACCTTTTGTGAAAAGACATTTGACCAGTTGTCAAATTTGAGATCGCATTGTCGGGTTGAGCACAAGGAAGAAAAACCTTACTCGTGTTCCTTTTGCCACAAGACCTTTTCCAACTCCGGAGTCTTGCGGGTGCACCAGAGGATTCACACGGGTGAGAGACCTTACAAATGCAAGTATTGTGAGAAAGGTTTCTCGCAGAGCACCAACATGAAATCACACATGCGAGTTCACACTGGAGAAAAACCTTACTCGTGTTCCGTTTGCAACAAGAGCTTTTCTCGGCTCGAAACCTTGCGAGTGCACAAGAGGGTTCACACGGGAGAGAAACCTTACAAATGCGAGCATTGCGAGACGACTTTCTCTCATTCTTCAACATTGAAATTTCACCTGCGAATTCACACTGGAGAAAAACCTTATTCGTGTTCCGTTTGCAACAAGAGCTTTTCTCGGTCCGAAAACTTGCGGGTGCACAAGAGGGTTCACACGGGAGAGAAACCTTACAAATGCGAGCATTGCGAGACGACTTTCTCTCATATTTCAACATTGAAATTTCACTTGCGAATCCACACTGGAGAAAAACCTTACTCGTGTATTCTTTGTGACAAGACCTTTGGCAGGTTAGAACACTTGAAGAGGCACCAGAGAAGTCACATTGGAGATCAACTTTAAAAGATAAGAGCATTGCAAAAAGACCTTCCCACACTCTACTTTTACTCTAAAATGTAAGATTTTAACTGATTTCATGCTTTGTTTATGCTAAGTATAACAAATGCTTCATGATATTTCATTATGTGGTACATTTTAAAGTTCAAAAGTGTGCATATTTTAGAGTGGATTGTGTATTTTGCATGTTTTGTATGGGGAAATATGGAATTGGGCCAGAAAATAAACTATGATGACTGCTTAGTATGTTATCTAATTTACTATGAGATATATGTGATGTGTAAAATGCTATTAGAGATTATCTTATAGTCTGGTTCATGGCTTTTTGACAGTATTGAATCAGTTAGGAGGGCCAGTTTACATCTCATCTTCTGCCACTAATTGAATGTAGTCCCTTCCCAGTTTACTTTTCCACGCTAAGTTAAGAATACAAAGTGAGAGGCATTCTTGGTCCCTGATTGATGCTTTGCATAGACGTAAAACCTGGGGGAGACGTGTCCCCCTCAACATTTTGAAAGAAGTTTTTTATAGGCAGAGTTTTTCACTAGTAAAGTCGTGTATATACAGTAACTAGTAAATAACCCGTCAAAAATGACGGAAATGTTTTTTGCTTGTTTTCTTTGGCCGGCCAATAAAATATTTTCAGCTACATTTAACTACTAGAAAACTATAATTCTTTCCAGGAGTGTCGTCTGGTAACAACAGAACGCAGATCTGCAGCAGATCTGCAGTAGCAGATCGATAGGAACAGAGAGCAGCAGCAGCCAGTTGTTGTTGTTGCGCATTATTATATGACGTCATTATGCATTGCAACTGTTAGTTGTCGAATTAACGGTGATGACAATTAATTTGTCAACTTTTTCAGGACTTTTTTTATT
>JAQIWH010005412.1:0-14711 GCA_034695005.1 Cryptops parisi | reverse complement strand
TATACACACATATATATATATATACATACATACAGATATAAAATGACTATTTTTCTCCGGTATCATTTTGACAAAAAAAATATTTGAAGGAAGGTTGCAATGTTACCCCTGTTTGGCTTCGCTTCTTCGTCGATGACAGATGACGAACTTTAGGACCCTATAACTTCTTCGTTTTTTCTTTTTTACTTGACAGCCAATGACAATCAATAGTGACATTTCGTTTCTGAAATCTTATTTCTGCCAACATTAGTTCTAAAATGTGTCGACGACGGGATTTGCAGTCCTTTTTCCAATGTACCCCCTGGAGAAAAAATCATGAACCTACAGTATTTTTCATTTCTTGTCAAAAGTAGTCGAAAATCCAATGATACGTTACTTAAAATGTTCAACATTTTTATATATTATACATTTACTTTAGAAAGTTGTTCTTTCAAAAAACGAATACAAAGTTGTTCTTTCACGTGATGTTCAAAAAACATCACGTGATTTTTTTTGGATCGGGTAAAATAGCTGAAGAGGATTGCGTTTCTTGGTACTGTAAAGTACATTTTTTCCCAACTTGGAGAAAATTATGAGAAGGAGGGTTGTTTTTTCCAATTGTATGTATGTATGTACCCATTGTTGGTTTCTCTTCCTACAGGCTAAACGGCTTGATGGATTTTGATGAAATAAGTGTATATGTATTTGTCTTAGTCTCTCGAGTAAAACTGGCTAAATTTTGTAGCCAAAAAACTGATGAAGCTACATGCTATAGAGCAATTATTCTTTAGACCCTTCTATAATTTAAAGGACTCGATAGATTTTGATGAAAAATGTGTCTATAGATTTGTCTTAGTCTGTCGAGTGACACAATATATTTCGTCAACAAAAAACCAATATGGCGGACGCTACATGCCATTTTGGCGAATGCTACATGTCATATGTTCATTCTATTTGGTACACTACTAGAGGCTAAACGGCTCGATGGATTTTGATGAATTAGGTGTCTGGATTTGTCTTAGTCGCTAAAGTGACACTGGCTGCACGTTGTCTATTAAAAACAAATATGTCGTTACATGCCATTTATAAATTGTTCTCTTAGACCCTCCTATAGGCTAAACGATTCGATGGTTTTTTATGATTGAGGTGTCTATGGGATTCGTCTTAGTCTATCGAGTGTCACTAGCAATATGCTGTTAATGAAAACCCAGTGAAAACCAAAATGCTATATGTCTTAGTTTATGCGCAGTCGTTTTTTTTTCATATTTTAAATAAGTAATCTTGTTTGATATCTTTCTAGATATTTTATGCATTCATTTTATGACTAGTCTGTATTTTTTTGGGTGAAATTGTCTATTTTTAGTCGTGAATTTCATTATTTTTTATATTACTGTTAACATTGCTGCCAAGAACGTAAATTCACATTTTCTATTCATCATATAGAAGGATGTTTTTTAAATATGAATTCATGTGTATACCTTTTTCTCGATAGATTCGAGCTTAAAACATTAACATTTTATAGATAATCTCGTTTGATCTCATGCTATGCAAAGCTTTAAAACGGTGATTTGAAGGGGACTTAAAACTCCATTTGCCTGTTTTCTGTGTTTGTGACGGCGGAGGCTGGAGTCTTGGATAGATAAAGGAAGGATTTTATACTTTTTTTCGTTACTCGAAGCGAGGGTGAAAATGCAGCAAAAGTTTCCTGTTCCTTTTTTTAGTCGATAAAATATTAAGCGGGAAACGATCTCCGCCGAACTCAGTTTTTGTGCACTGTGTCACATCACTGACATTTGTGACTTGTGGAGACAGGATTAACTGTGTCATTTCATACAGGCAAAGAAGCCTCCCGAGGCTGACAAACTCTCGCGTTCTTCTCGAGATAACCTCGAGTGTCACGAGAGGCGTGAGTGACGTCATAGCTGAAGAACTCCCTGTTGGACACTACGAGCTTATGTAAAGATGGAAGCTTTTAAAGCTCTCTACTTTTTCATGAGATGGGAGGTCGAGATAGAGGCTTCTAGTAAAGGGAAGCACACTTTATGAAAGACTGTTTGCTATTTTGTATATTTTATTTTGTTTGGTTTTTTTTTCTGTTCCGCTTGTTGAAACATTTTTGAATTCATTGGCTGACAAGTGTTGCGTACTTGTTCAGCGTTGGTACGAAGGTCTTTGATTATTGGTTTCTGTGTGCTAAAAATAGCGGTTTGCATCCCATAATGTGTTACGGCGTCATGGTGGTTTATCTATGCAATTTCGTTATTACGTGTTCGTTATCAACATCGTTATCACTCCGTGTCATGGTTTTGTGAAAGTGTGTGAGTGTATGAACCGATAAGATTTTCTTGGAACCAATTCAGATACTGCGTATTTTCAACTAAATTGAACCGATGTATTTGTCTCGTTCAAATGAATTATGCAATCTCTAGATGATTTAGCAATCTAGATGATTTAGATTGAGTTACAGCTGAATGTGTTATTTTTCTGACAGTTACCTAAGTGACTGAAATGATTAATACGAACGTGACGATTTTCCAAAATTGGGTTGTCAAGTCTTGAGCTTAGTATTGTACTTTCATTCTTTACGTTTAGTACTACTAAACGTAATGAATACAGTACAACCAAATTCTCTACGTGAGATTTGATCAGTTTTTGATCATGTGGTGTTTGTGTAGCTTGTTTGAATTGAATTCTTCTATGGGGTTCTCTATTGTAAATTATCGATTCATTCCTACATCGATGCCTGCCAATGTCAAAAATTTTAAGCATAAACAAAACTTACATTACCAGAAAATACAGAAGAATCCCGGAGTTTTAAATTAAATTTAATTAATGTTTTAAAGAAGCATATAGCATATGTTATGTTACATGCACAAGTTTTAATTTGTGAGACTTTGCGTAACTAATTTGTGATCTGCGGAGATCAAAATAGAATTCTACCTCCGTTTTGTACCTTCATTTTTTTACCCGAGTGTGGTCACGTATTCATAGAAATTAATATTATGACTGTTGTTATGCGATTGAGGAGTTGGGTGATTAAACGGCATAAAAACACTTACGCCGTTATTAATGCATAAATTGAATCGCTACTCTATAGCATAAAGGCGTTTTGGGTTGCATATACATAATTTGCACTTTCGGACTTTCTGGAACAAAAATATGGAACGCGGCTATTGTAAATCATTATTTTGTTGTCGTTTCTTTCTTTTGTCGCTTCACTTCCTGGTTGTTTCATTTGCTTGCTTCACTTTCAAAACGATTGAAAATATACTGATATTTGGAAAAACAGCGTGAATAAATTTATAAATTACCGCGATATTAAAAAATATAAAAACCAAGTGACGCTCTCTCTCTCCCTCTCTCTCTCTCTCTCTCTCTCTCTCTCTCTCTCTGTGCCTCTTTCCGTGCCTTAATGTTTCCATGACAACAACTAAAACCAAACGTAACCATAACATATAATAAATGTGTTACCATACCAACATAAGCAGTAACTAACGAGATTAAGTAAACATGAAACACTAATGTTACGAAGCAACATGGGGTAAAACAATAACTGTAACGAGTGTTGCGGAGCAACATGATTTAAATCAATAATTTAAATCATTAATCCCTCGCTCAGCAGCCGTGCCATCCATCAATTTAAGATTATTCTACGCAACACCATCTCAAATCACCAATTACAAAGATTTCCATACAATACCTTTTCACTATGGAATAATCTTCTATATTATATTCGTAAAATCTCATTCACATGTCACTCTCTTAATTGTTCAAAACGTTGTCATCATTTCAAGCGTCACCTCTTCAAACATGTCTTACTTAGCAAGATTTTTTAACTGTTTATGTATAGATCTGCCTTGACTTCCTATTGTTGTTTTTGTCTCTTTTGGGATGTATATACACAAACAAATAAATAAATTACGTTTATGAATTGAGTAAGTTTTCTTCCGTCATTTTTGACGGGCCTTACAGCTTGTTTGGAATAATGCCGTAATTGCATTTTTAAATTAGTCCGCAACCTGAGGCCTGTAAACTGCAGTAAACAATTTTTTTTTTTAAAAACTTCACTTTCTTTGTTTAAATACAGTTGACAGGAATTTCTTTGAAGGTGCCAGATGTCTTATCCTTTTTTTCTCAAAACTACATTTTTGGAGACGCCATTACTCCACTCAACTCCTTTAGATTTGTTTTGGGTGAAGCCAACACGGTGCGTTTGTATAATAAGTAAAATGGTCCCCATGCTGTTATCTGGTGGTCACTAATTAAACTAAAACTTGAATCATGTACAGTAGTTGCATAGCCAACAAGGAAAATAATCTTTCCCTTGTTGACAATGCAACTACATTCATTGTAGTTGCAGGTATTTAGTAGTAGTTAAGTGTATTGTGGCCATGGTAGTTGCTTCACAAATATGTTCAAAACACCACCGAAGGTCGTCCACATAGGAAATAATTTTCATTTAAAACTTGGGAGTTCTTTTTTCAGGCACACTACTAAAACCAAACACTAATTATTTATTATTTTCAATGCTAAACGGGGATGATTTTAACGAAACTCAGGCAAGATCAATCGATCCAAAACCGCTTTTTTTCTTTGTTAGTTTCTTTCTAGTTGAGGAATTTTGCCACTTTCATTTGTGGAACCATCACGGTTTGATGAAATTATGCGCTACCTGGTTCGGTATGGCCACTTTATCTGCGTATCGATGTGCGCGAGGCATTAGGAAGCCGATTTAAGGATTTTGATGGAAACAGGGCATGGTTTTGGGAAAGGGATTAGTAAGCTTAAAATGGGTGGAAAATGATAAGTTAGCATGTCCGCAATTATTGGATTTTGGGAGGCAGGAGTTTCTCGTTCGAATGTCATTACTTTTAATCTCGTGCAGATTGATCCATCCTGCAAGTGTTCTTCGCTGTCATTTTATGGATCGTGTTGATTACTGTTGAGTTGCCGAGAGAGTGATTAGTTTCTTGAGATTGTATGTTTTTTTTTCCTTTTCCTTAATGTTTCTCTGCAGTAATGGATTTAACTTCGTTGCTGACGAAAATATTAATTACTTTGGTTTTTTTTTTATTGGTTACGAGAGACAACTGAATTGGCGGATGGATGTTCTTGCTCGCTTGCTAAGCGGTGTTGGATGAATAATAAATTGTTATTATGTCGAGTCATTGATGCGAATTCATTGTAGATCTTTGCAATCAAAACGAATAGTTGATTATCGTCATAAACCTTTGATTATCGCATTGTCTAATGCATCATGCAATAATGACAATACACTGATGACTACTTAATCCATTAACTGGTTAATGTTCTCTGTTTATTAGTGTTTCAATAGACTTTTATGCACATATATTAACAAATGAGTTACGAATTGTCTTTCGATATCGCCAACAAAAAATTACCAAACTTCAAAATTATGCGATTGGTTTATCTGGATAGATGTTCGGCTAATATACAGTATGTACAAGTTTATAATAACATTTGGGTACAAGGCATGTTAGCTTTAGCTTAAGTTGTTAGAACTATAATAATTACTAGTAAAAAACTCGTCAGTCAACCGGCTGAGCTAGTTAAAAAACTGTTGTTAAAACGCCTGTTGAATGATCACAACTGATATCCTGTCCTTGACCTAGAGTTCCCAAATTTCATGGTCAAACAAACCAAGAAAAAATTTCTTAAGTAGGTTGTTTGGGTATTGTCAGTATATGGTTTTCTGGAATTAAAGTATTATCTACTCTACTTTATCTACTATCTTTGAAATTTCGCGCTGTTCACTCTCTTTGAACATTGGTGATGATTTTTCCGGTCTACCCTGTACATGTTGTACTTTACTTTTAAATGAACAATATTCTTTTTTAAAAGGCACAAAGGTTATGATGTCACCTTGAGTTTGTCAGTTTAAAACATTTTCCGTGTAAGATGTTGATATTTTATGAACACTTGAAAACGTATTAAGCGAATTTGTTACGCTGTTAAGGTGGAAGTATCCAGGTATGAACTGTTCCAACTGTTTGTATAATTTTCTCTCATTGACTTAACAGTTCTGCTAGTGAAATATGATAAATGTATTTCCAAAATATAACTGTGGGAAACATTAGATGTAACATACTGATGCAACATAAAGTATTGCTGAATGTCAGTTAAATTGCCCATTGTTTTATCGCTAGTTTGTTGATACACTTTGGTTTTATGCTAATTTGTGACAAGACTAAGGTGAAAACTCTACAAAAACCTGTGTTGGAAATTTGTTTTATTTTCTGATTTTTTTCTTCTTTGAAATCGATTACTGAATAAAAGAGGAACAACAGGGGAAGAAATATTAAATTAGATATTACTGTACAACACATTCGCCATGCATGGGATATTTATTTGTGCTGTGTAATGTAATGCTACTCACGAGTGAGGATTTCTTTCCCCCTTTCGGCCAACATATTTTTACATGGCACCTTTTTTCTCTCTCTCTCTCTCTTTTTTCTTGTTTGTTCCGCTAATTCTAAATTCAGCAAGAAATACAAATCATGCTCAGTTTTGTTTTTTACTTCCTTTCTACGTACATTTTTTCTTCACATTTTCTGCGCCCAAGCCATAATTATTCTCTGCATTTCACCAAGCACTATGAATTCCCTTTTCACATTTTGTGTTGAGCTGCGCTCAAATAGCGTCACGTTTTTTTTCTTCCGTTTGAAGCGATAAAAGGGTTGAAAGCACAAGCCACGTTGACTGTGATGTTTTTGCATCAATCAGGTGGCAGACAAGAAAATCTGTCCACAGCACAAACAGTTTGTCAGAATGGCATTGAAGTTGCTGTGGGAAGGGGCCAAAGTTTACTCCACGTGTTGCTAACTGGCGTCCGATGTTTCCATATGGAAAAGAAATGGTGCAATGGATGGAAGAAAACAGCCAAGCTAGAAGCACTTTAGCTGCTGTGGTTATGTGCAAGTTGATGATGAGAGGTGTAGTGTTGTTGTAATTGGATTACACCACTGCAGCTCTGGTAATTGCTGCTGTTTGCGGTAGTGGTGTTATGCTGTTTTTTTTTCCTTTTACATCAACCATTTTGTGTTCGAGCTTTGAGTGTAAAGATGAGATTTGAAGAGAAGGAGTCAGCAAGGCAGTTTTTTTCTCTCTCTTTAAACTAGCAGTAGTCATCATTTCTTAGCTCACCAACTTATTCTTGATGGGCGACAGGACAGAATCGTACATGTAAGAGTGACATAGCCATAGGATAAATAATTATTTTTGTGTTTTTTTTTTGATATCTGAGATTTGAAAGGATAATAATACTCGATTTGTTAGGATTTTTAGCTTGCTTAATCACGCGTTATTTTAAGAATTACCTTTTTGACTACTAATACAAGGTTGCTTGCAAACAATCGAAAACGTCCATAATGTTAAATTTTACATTAGGATTACTAATGTTAATGGGTAAATATAATTTTATTACGTCGAATTTTACAAATAGTCACGATGTGTTCAATTTTCACGATGTGTAAAGTGAAAATTCGTTTATGAGTAACTTTATTTAGAAGCATTTTTTTACTCTATATATATTAGCTTCACTTGTGAGTTTTTACATACAAAAACAAGACGACTCGATGGATTGATGAATGAGATGTCTATGGATCCATCTTAGTCTCACAAGTGTCACTGCTTATATGCTGTTAATTGAAATCCAATATATGGCAAACGCTATATGTCAGTATATAAAGAGTATGCCTTGAAGCATTTTTAATGTAGGCTTACTTGTTCACTATTTACCTTGTAGAAGAGTGACAAACGTTTTGTCCAAACTTCTCATAACACAAATTGATACTTGTGAACATATACGAAATCTTGCAAACAATTCAATGTATGTAGAATGCTGCAGATAGATACAGTGGTGTCATTAGTCTGGCCATATCGAGTAATACCATCAGAGGGATTGATACCAAAATGGTTGTCTATAAAATGCCTGTGCAGTGTTTCAGCAGAAATTTATTATTTTTCATGAAACTATCCTGGTAGTTATAATCACAAAATCAACCAGTTAACTATACTGTATCAAAAAACCTACAGGAGTAAACGTTTATGCTGTAAAATTGTAATTTACTATGCTGTAAGAGTTTATGCGTTGTTATGCTGGAAAGCCTTCTATAATTTGCGCGAGGATTGCTGGAAAGCCATCAAAAGTTATTATAGCAATGCCTTATGCTCGGCAGGAAAGCACTACAAAGCTGTAGCTAATCTCTGTGTTATACAGGAAATTTAAAGTGTTAACTTTATGGTAAACTGGTGATTAAATCATGTGATGCAATAAAGTGGACTATATTCATCACTATTTTCATTAATTACATTCCAGCAGAAATATCGGATGTCACCAAAAGCCTGTTACACCTGTCAAATCTTCTAATGTGCATGGACAGTAGCACACGACGCTTCGAATAACGTTTTTATAGCCGTTGACACCACGAATCACCACACTGAGTAGATGCACCAATCCTAGTGACGTTACTAAGTAGACGCATACAAGTTTTTTTCCAAATGAGTAGGTTATGTGAAAAACATTAATTTGACACGTGGCCATAATTTTGCGAGACTGGGTATAATTTTATTCATAGCGAAAACAAGAAAATTATAGGTATTTCTATTATTAAGTCTTGATTTTTGAGTAAGTGAGGAAGTGCGTCGTTTCTCATACCCAATTATATTAATATAATCACAGATAAACGTTATGAAAAAGACTCTAATTTTTTTTCGTTCCCTGGCTCAGAGCCACTAACTTCATTCGAAACCGAGTTTTTCAGTTGATTTAAAGGACTTTTGAGATTTCATCTATTTCCACTCATTATTGGAAACTTGTTATTCGTAACTTAAGATTTTTGTGAAATAATTAAATGCCGAAAGAAGTTCCTTGTAAATAATTTATACTCTGTATGTCGGGTTCCTACTCAAAGTTAATCATTGAATTTGTTCTAATTAAATATGTTCTACAGCGCATTATCATTATTAAATGAGAGCCCACGTGAATGGAAAATATATCAACATTTTCAGTTGTGTAAATAAAAGGTAAACAAAATTTTGAGCCTTGTGTCAACGGTATTCATTGGGAATAGGGTTGTAGTACAATGTAAGGGTTTGTCACGTATTTTCAAAAATTTGCTCAAAGCGTTCACTGTTGTAATGAGCAGTCCTTGTTTACCGAAGTCAACGTGTCTAATGTTAGGCACTCGCGTTAAACGAGACTTTAGTGTTCGTTCAACTGTGTAATGTTGTTTGTCGTATTGGAGAAAGTATAGCACGGTCATTCGCATTTAACGATTTGTTTTTCTTCCTGGTCTGCTGATGGTCTCCCCTTTGTATATAACTTTTTTACCCAATTCTCAGTTCGTGTGTCTACATCTGTTCCTAGGTGCAATCATTAGAGCCACGGTTAACACTCAGAGTAGCTTGGTGAGTGGTTAATCTAAACCACTTAATTCTTTAATACACAGTAGTAAAGAATGCAGTGCAAAAAAACATGTTTTATTTTTCACTCCAAGTAACTACAACATTTTTTGTTGTTGTGTAACGGTAGTTACATGAAAAACTTGAGCAATCTGGCATTGTTTATATCTTAAAGTTGCTGGATAAAAAAGAAGATCAAGTGTAATAGAAGGAGATGGGTGTTTTTTCTTCTTCTTTTGCACAGTGTGATACGAAGTTAGGATAAAATTAAAGGAAGATGGAATATTTTGGTGCATCATGCATAATTCAGTAGTAGAGAGTTTCAAATTCTAACTTCTTTATTGGATACATATTCGCTACAAGAAGAGAGGAAAAATGGTGGATAAAAAAGTAGAAAATCAATTTGATGATCCGCGGACGGAGATAAGACGAATAAGGCTTTTAAGAAAAAGAAATGAAGTTATCGCAAGTTTTCGGGAAAATGCTTTTTTTCTTTCCAAATAATAAAGGTACTATTCTGAAGAAAAAAAAATTGAATTTTTTTTTTTTTTGTATTTTTTTTAACTTTTTCTTTAAAGGTAAATTGCCAATTGAAAAACTTGTATCGGTCGGTATCCAGTTGGTTGTATTTTTTTTTTCAGATTTGAATTTTTTATTGCAAGAAACTGAATTATTAATTGATGTATATTTTATTCATTGTGAGTTTTTCGATTGGAAATACAGTACAATGTTATGGTGACCAAGTTTTGTTTTTGTGCATTGTTGCATTTCACATATACAGTATAACTGTACAATAATGGTTAAACGACAATTTACACCTGTTCACTAATACATGTACATAAAATACAGCATTACTATACCGTATATACTTAGCCAGCTCTGTGATCGTGTATAGAAACTTTGAGTCTACGGAATTCACCATAAAAACGTGAGTGTAAACAATGCTACCTACGATGTTCATAACAACGTGAGTGTAAATTTAAATTACAACAATGATCTGCAATGGTTGAGAACTGCTCACTATACTGTTATAACGACATCTCCGTGATACTTGTAGATATGTTATCATATCAACACAAACAAACGCTAATAGTATAAGGTACAAATTGAAGAGCTTATTTCCCAAAACGTCTTAAATCCAAAAACAATTTTTCAGGAAACGAGTTTTTCATTTGTCTATAGACTTTGCATATAAACGTAGTTTTGAGAGTACTCTTCAGTAGGAAATAATAAGTTTTGAGTCTTGAAAATAACATATTTGGAATCAGCGATGCACAGATAGTTGTCAAAACTTCTTATCTAAAAATGATTAAAATGGAGATAAGACGTTTTGGAAATAACCGCTCACAAATAAGAATAAATACACTAAATAAGTAGATAAAAAAAATCATTATCTAACAATGCAACATTTTTAGTGTTAGATCATGTTTTTATTGTAGTTGACTGTACACAAAGTCGAGTCTAAAAGAGGATCTCAAATCAAAGTGCATCAGAATATTTTTGGTATTCGAGTGTTAACAAGTATAATACCATGTTTGCTTGATCTACAACTGAAGAGTTGGGTTGTAAAACGGCGTATAGACACTTACACCGCTATTTCTTAAAATGCATAAATTGAATAGTTTTAGACTCTTTCATCGCATAAAGGCGTTGGGTTGCATAAAATTTGCACTTTCGAACTTTTTGTAGTAAGAATATAGAACGCGACTATTGTAAACATTTAATTTTTTGTCATTTCTCTTTTTTTGTCGCTTCACTTTTTGGTTGTTCCACTTGTTTGCTTCACTTCCAAAATAATGGGAAAAAAAGACTGATATTTGTAAATGCTTTTATAAATAGCACGATATTTGGAAGAACGGCGTAATTGCATTTTTTTTTCAAATTGGCCCGCAAGTTGAAGTCTATCAACTAAATTAACAGAGTTTTTGCATAATCTGTTTATTTCACTTTTATAAATATACAGTTGACAGGAAATTCATTTACTCTTAAATTTGAGGGTGCCAGAAGAATTTTGCCATTACATTTTTGGAGCAATTATTCCACCAAACTCCTCAATTAAATCCTACATTTAAAATTTAAATAACAGCAATCAATTGCATGATAGAGAAAATTTCCTCATTATTATTGAAGGGTATACTTTTAGTTGCATTAAGAAAGTTGTAGTTTTGCATCACGCTCTTGTTAATCACTTGTTAAACATGGTATTCGAACAGGATGGCACTTGGAAGATGTGAGAATTTTCCGTTATCTACAGGCACATTTGCCGCTAGTTTTATTGCATCGTGATTCATGTCATGTCATATTAAGCTATTTCTTTGTCGTTTTTATTCGATTCCGACCTTTCACCATTTTCCCAGAGGCGCATTTCAAATCCAGTGAAAAAACAATGACACACAGCTTTATTCGATTTGATACGTAATAGAAAGTATGGATGACAAGTTGAATCGGCAACCGGAAGATAGAGTATCACTACATATATTAAACATCATTATCATCAATGTATTTGTCTCAAACTAGTTTTATATTTTTTTCAAGAATGTCGATTTTTGATATAGAATTTTAGAAATCTTTATTTTAGGAAATGAGATTTTAGGGGTGACATAAAAAAATCGATTCATTTGGCTACATTGGAATATAGTGATTTAATTTCACTTAATCAATGAATTTTTGATTCGGAATCTTTTTTTGTTATTATTATATTTTTATTTTAAAAAGAAGAAATTTGGAAATTAGGCTATGCAGAGATTTAAAAAACAAATAATAAAAGCAAAAAATTTAATGATATAAAAATCAGTTAAAAAATATATGATGTTTAAAGAAATAGTTAAATTATAGATGTGTCTGATTCATACTTGGAAATATAAATGTTTTGTTCACTGATTTGTTACTGAGAACTCGAATTGTGTCTGAAAAGGTTGAAAGTTTTAAAAATCTGACTATCATTGTGACCAAATTATTTTTATATATTAGCTTCACTTGTGAGTGAGTTGTGAGTTTCTACATACAAAAACAAGACGACTCGATAGATTTTTATGAATGAGGTGTCTATGGATTCGTCTTAGTCTATCAAATGACACTGCCTATACGCTGTTAATTGAAAATCAATATGGCGGAAGCCAGATGCATTAATTCTTTAGACTCTCTTACAGGCTAAATGGCCCCATGGATTTTGAAGAATGAGGTGTCCAATGTCCATGGATCTGTCTTAGTCTCACGAGTGTTAATGCCTATATGCTGTAAATTAAAAACCAATATAGCGGACGCTAGATCCCAGTATATAAAGAGTATGCTTATAAAGCATTTTTAATGTACTGTACTTGTTATACTCTTACGTTAGCTCTTTACTCACTTTTGATTGAGTGAGTTTGTGAGTTAGCTGGGAATTGAATGTATACTGCCATGAGTTGTATATGAGAATTTGCTGGATAATCCAATGTAGCAAGAAACACATAAAACGAGAACCGCCTAAGTCATTCGCATAAGTCAAATGTAAAAATTAAGTGAAACTTGCAAAAATCGAAAATGGAATTGCTCAAAACTCGTATAAATCAATATCGAATGACTCAACGATCGCATAAATTTAAATCCCATAAACCGACATTCGCATAACTACAAATTTGCATAAATCGTACAGGAAAAAAATGGAATTACTCAAATCACGGATAAATTGAATATCGAATTACTCAAAGATTGCATAACTTATTAATTCGCATAGAAACATGTAGAAAAATTGATTTCTTTTTGCATTATTATACCAGTATATCTGTATATGAAAATACATGAGTATGCTTAAAAAGCACTTTAATGTACTTGTTTCTTGTTTAATTGGGAAAACGTCTTAAGCAGAGGACCACATTAAATGCATTATTGTTAGCCTACATATAAGAGCATATTATACCACATTTTCGTATGTAATTCGATAACTAATATAGAACTTTCAGCGATAGGACAAATTTCACGATATTTATTACTGACGATATTTTTTCTAATTTTTCGAAATAGTCATTTAAAAAAATTAAGTGGATTTATTACTAGGCCTATACCAGTAGTGTAGAAATTCCTGATGGAACACATGGTTTTGGAAACGGTTTTCAGTACATTTCCTGAAATTTCTCTCTCATGATTCATCAAGTTTTTGGTATTATACCCATGGCAGGGTATCATCTCCTTCAAATACCCCCAATTTTCTCCCGTTTTTTCCTTCTCCCTCACATTTTTCGTTATCCTTCGCCAATGTGTGTGTCCTATGTTTCCGCCCCCATAAATCATCATTATCTGCGTCTTGCAGCCTCAGGATCAAAGGGAAGTATTCTGCTGAAGAAAATCCTGGAGGAATTGCTTCTCTCAATCCTTACTCTATGCTCTTATCGCCACCTCCTAGGAACCTGTCGTTCAGTGGTGGCTCTAAGTGTCTTCTTTTCCGATCATATTGTCTCCTGTTTTCTTCCTGTCTGTTCTTTTCTTTTTATGACGAGGATTCTTCACTATTGCCTACCTACAGATTGCAAGGATGACTGCTGCCAGTTTAGAGAGTGTGGTTTTAACTCAATGATAATGCCATGATAAAACCATAAAACTCGCCTTGCTGAGCTATAAACGGGGGCTGTGCTCTAATGGGAATTGTATTGATTCTAATGTGGGAAAATTGATAAGAGTTTGCGTAGTAGCTTCCGAGGATGAAGAAGTATTTGCACTACTAACAATCGCAAGAGTATTAGACGATTCTCGGTAAATCTTTTTATTTTTCTGGAAAAGTGCCGTTAGTTTTTTTTGGGTAATGTGATAAATGGTTTTTTTGTTTTTTTCACAAGGTCTTGGTGGTATCACTAGCAAAATCAGCTGTTGTTCATAAGACTGTAAAGCCAGTCGCTGTGTTATTATCTTTTTAGAATTATCTAACTTTCTTTATTCACAGGGTACTTTAAAGATCGTAAGATGTTTATCAACTCAATTAGAAGTACGTTACTTATCATTATATATCTTCGTGTTAGTTTCACTTGTAATTTTGTGAGTGGACTGGGAATTGAACGCATACTGGCATCTACAGACGTTTATTTATTTTAAAAGGGTTGCGTCCCTATGGGACATATGTGTTAAGTACAAAATTGCATCAAGCGAATAAAATATATTTGACTAGTTTCTTTTTGAAATGATGGCAAATGGGTGTACAGGAAGTACGGAAGTACTATACTCCGTCCCAGGTATCTTTGGACTGTCACACTTTCTGCGCAACTTCCGTATTCATCCTCCATGGCAGTCATGGCAGCGTTTCAGTTTCAAGTTTCAGTATTGAGCATTACGTAATTTAT
>JAQIWH010005411.1:0-14715 GCA_034695005.1 Cryptops parisi | reverse complement strand
TTATTATTATTTTTCGTCACGTTCTTCATCAGCTCCCCTATGTGGAAAGCGAGCGTTTAATCAGCGAACAGCAATTTGGCTTGCTGAGGTCATACGAATTAATGTAATAGTGGAAAGCATAATTAATTCAACGCTCGTAATCATGTTAATAACTCGCAACACAAACTGCCTTGCACCGTTGCGAGCAATAGTTTCACGTCGCATCAATAATGTATCGCACCAGATGAACAATTAAGCACAATTGCACCGTTCAAAACTCTGATCCTAAAGCTGATTGCAGATGAGAGAGACAGAGAAAAAAATTAAAGTGTAATCTCAAGTTACATCACTTCCCATTACTATAATCAAAGTTGTCTTTTTTTTTAAATGTTTGCTGTTTTTCAAGCCAACTGCATGCTAATCAATCTTGCAAGAAATAATTATCAATGCTTTGTTATGCTTCAAACAAAATAATGTTTACTCTATATCAAAAATTAAGTGGACGAATGGAGGAGTGCTCAACTTTAAACCGGATTTATATTTGACACGACTACGTCTTCCTGTATTAAACAAAATTCGGTTCAAATTTAAACTCACTCGGCTTGTTTATAATGTATGTCACCGAAAATATAATATTATTTATTCCATAAAATGTATAATTATGATAAATGTATAATCATCTAGTTAAAACATGAAACTGGTTCAAACGTATAATCTCCAGTTAATATACTAAACCTATATACTGTACTACTTACAATAGTATATAATAGTATAATATAAGTATTGAAATATTATACTCTGAACTGAAACATTACCATTATATGAATATAGATAATAGAACCAAAAAAAATTTAATTTTTGTGTAAGGAGAAGCCGCTTGTGGCGCTTGAGTATAATTTCCAGTTTAAGTTAGATGTAAAATAACAAAAAACCATTAATTTAATGATAAATAAAGACATCATGATTTATGATGTATTTTTTTAACTAACCTGAACTGAAAGCTATACCCACAGTATAGGTTAGTTTAAAAGAATAAAACCATGTCTAATAACTAGCACGACAAGCGGCTTCTCCGTTAAAAGAAAAGTACATGTTCTATATAGAACCTCACCTTTATAGTTTAACCCCTCATAAGTCTATTGAGAGAGAGTGGTAGATCTTTTTTAAAAGAACTGTGCACTTTTCAGTAATGTTTAATTAAACTAACTACATATACTGTAATCTAAAACACTTATTTTTTGATATATAAAATTAAAGTTCTTTTTTAACAATATAACGAAGTTGAAAAAATTAATATTAAAACGTAAATGTGAAACTTACCCTTCAGTTTCGTTGTTTAGTGAAACAAGAGACAGGTTCGAAAGATTCAAGTACGAATTTCTCTCACCAGGTATCAGACGTGTACACTGTAATAAATACAAATTACGATTACTTTTTTTCTATCATTTATACTGTATTAATAAATACCGTATTATATATTGTATACACAAACTGAAATAAATAAAAATTAAACATACCAAATATATTTATATCATTTAACATATGGCGTGAAAAGATTTACTGTAAACTTACCAAATAAAAATTAACTATTTTTAACTAGCAAATGCTAATTTGTATAATAAGAAAAGTGACTAAATAAAACCAAACAAATAAATTCTACTCACAAAACATAACAATAACTGTTATAACATTCTATGTAAATGTTGCCTGTTCCCGTATTTTGGAATAACAATTTTCAGTTTCGATTATTACGTCATATAAATCTCATCGTATTCTAAACACGACACTGCTAGTTTTTATTAATACTGCATTCATATATTTTAAAAAATTAAAATATGAATAATAATAATAACGATAACTATAAAATAGAAATTATTTAGTACGGCTATGTTGTATTTGAAACCGAAAGTAGAGAACAGTGAACAAAAGCAGCTGCTTTGACAGCTGGCACCACCTAACACCAATATGTCACACTTATCTTTAAGTGTTATAAAAGAAATCGAAAGTAAGAAAAACACGAAACAAGTACGGTACACGTAATAGAAAACAAAAACTTGTTTGTTTGTTTTTTTGGGTACAACGTTTTAACCAGTGGTAGTGTACTTTTGTTTGCAAAACAAATTTCAAAAGTATTTGAAACAAACACATTGAAAACCATTCTTAATTCATGAATTACATTCTGGTATTAAGTGTATTAATATACACTTAATACAATGATGGTATAAAACTCACAACAATGAATGGTTACTGAGGTAAACTAGGTGTAGTGAACTATGTGTGGTATCATTTTTCAAACTCGCGTTGTTACGGTGAACCCCGTGGATTTAAAGTTAAAGTTTGACATACACACAAACACCAAACAATGTAGTTTTTTGTTTTTATAAAAAATACAATAAACAGGATGAAGCATAGCATCAGACCATAAACTAAATACGATTAGTTATAATCGATCAACAAAATTTAGTGAGATGCACGATTTACGGTTCACCCTGTATACTCGCAATGCAATAAAATAAGAGCACATAAAGTAAAATCTATACGTACAAATATATGTTTTCATCTAGCGAAAGTCTGGAAAGCATATACAGTATGTAACTAACAAACTCCGCCAACGATGATTTCCTGCAAAGCATGTAGCAATGCAGTGAAGCACTTCCATTAGCCAGTGGAGATTTTGCAACCAAAATTTAATATATTCGATATTCCACTTTTATGCGTTTTCGTATACTATTTAAACAACATAATCAACTTAGGTGTGATATTTTTCTGTACTTTTCAAAATGATATTAATTTATTATGATAAATAAACAATATACTTGTGTCTATAAAAATCGATACATACTTTACAAAAAATTACAAATTACACAAATCTATATTTTGCAAAATATCAAAATGAGCTGTGTGGTGGTTTCTAAATCTTGGATTCCAATTTTACAAAATTGCACGCATAAAAACCACTATTAAAAATAAAAATAAAACGATTGAATTAATAAAAATAAACAAACCGTAGATTCAAAACAACCCCTGCTTAAAGGGGAAAGTTTGATTTTACGTGTAAAACAAGAGTTACTTGTACAAAAACTTATCACATTCAAACAACACAGCTTGTAATTACGTCATGCACATACTTTATGATAACTAAAAAGTAAAACATAACTTTTTAAAAATATAAAATCGGCAAAGAAACTCATCAATGAATTCAATAATTCACTCTAACGTTTCGCCTCCCTCCTAGTCCCAGAGTGTTTTGTTGAATTTATTTTTTAATTTATGTTACCGGTCAGTAGAAATAAATTTAATAATCTTTTATTTGTTTTGTATGTGTAAGGTAATACGTATACATTGTATAAGCGTTTGAAAGTTCTCTCGTCGGATGGCGCATCCAGTACCAACGTGAAACTCAATCATTTTAGTTTACGTTTCCAGTGTCACGTTCATAAAATAAAAACAAAACTACATTAAATAAAAATATTAAAAAATCAAACAGTCACAGCAAAAATACAACCTCAAAATATAAATTCTAAATCCTTTTCATAGTCGAATACTGTACACTACTATATACAGGGTGTTCCGTCACGACAAACTTCGCTAGTCTGTTCGCGTGGTTATTCCAAGCAAAAATGTAGTCTATAACTTACAGTACAATATGTCGATTCGGCAACGAAATATTGACGCGATATTGCGTAGTGGTTTTTCAATGAGATTGCGTTTCAGATCATGAATCATCAGATTAGTATACGGTCATTACCATCATAGTTTTCAGAATGTGGGCTTTGTACAACAAAGTGTCCATACTTCGAGAACGAAGCTGATGTTTATGATATTCTATTACTTAAGGACAATTCCAAGGTAATGCCTATTTTTTTGCAAAGTAAACAAATTCGATGTTGACATATATCAAATGATCGCAATTAATTATTATTATTACTAATTATTATTTCAACACTGTAGGATTGACCCTTGTATATAGTAATCTGAATAATATTATTTTAAAAGCAAGTTTGTCTATCATCTCAGCAACATTTGGCTTGATTAGTGAATTTTGCAGGTTATTAGTCACATTACACATTTTAAAACTTAATTTTGTTTAAAAAATATTTCATATGATTTTGAACGATTGGTTGTAACGTACTAATAACACATCCATCTATTCAGAGGTAAATGAAAGTATAATACTTTTTTTAGTTTCAGTAGTAATTTTTAGTTTTAGAGAAATACTTGATCAATATGTATCTAAACATTCAGAGATTGCAAAATGGTTATGTTAGTCACAGTACTAACATAATGACGTAGCTCCCATCTGAATTCGCCAAAATTAAACATATTAATTTTGCTTGAAAATGGTTAATTCTTTAAAGATATGATCAGTGTTTGACAGGAAAATAAACATTGCTCTTAAATTAACCAGCAAAAAAAGTGATATCCAAATGTTATGTTAGTCACCATAGAATTGTCCTTAAAAAATTGATATTACTTAGAATAGCGACCCGAACACGCTGGCGAAGTCTGTCGGTTCAATGACGGAACATCCTGTATGTGTGTATACACGTATATACAATATTCACACTATATGTGTATTGACCTACTAAACAATTCAAAGGATCAGTGTATTTACACTGCATTTTATATAGAAAAATATAAATGTTTCATAACACTAAAAACAGTGAAGAGAATGAAAATCATCATTCTCTTCACTGTTTTTAGTAGTGTTAAAAAACGCAAACAACGGTTACCATTTGGAACTTCTTTCTTCGAGTTATTAATAGTAACTCATCATTAGTTTTACTTGTCTTTTCATGTATTCTTTTTTTTCTTCAAAAATATTTCAACTCATCAATTTTCAGCATTTTAAAACCTGTCCCGTTTAGTAACTTAAGAACATACACTGCCTCCCCCCTCCTAAAAAACCCATTGGATTCGAATCCATAAATTTATCACTGTGACACAGTGCTTCTGTAAGCTTTTTAATACGATAACATTAGTGCGCATAGACCTCATTTTTCTAGGTGGTAAAAATTAGGCGACGTTATCTTAGTTTTCTTTGCTTTCAATCACCAGCTGCAAGAGAGTAAAAGAGAAAAGAGACAAACAAATGGCTTCCGGCTCATTGGCAAGGAACGCTGTTGGCAAATGAGCGGTAGGAGAGGGGGAGGGGGGAGTTGAAGGGGGTTATCCTCGAGACAAATTGCACGTGCAAAATGGTGAAAAGCGTCCTCTTTATATTCCCGCTCGACGCTCGATTTAGAGCGGCGACAAAGGAGCATCGTTAACCGGGCGTATAGAGTACTAAGGTCTATTTTACTCAGCCTTTAATTTATTCTCACGCGCAACTTTCGCCTAACTCGACAGCTCCACGGATGCCTATGCCAGTTACATTATAATAAAGAATAACACAAACCAAAAAACAACTGTTCATTCATTCCGTTCAAATGATTTTGAAATGCTTTTTTCTTCTTCTTTAGGTTGAAATACAGTGGCAACTCCAATTATCCGAATCCCAATCTTCCGAACTGCCATTTAACCGAATCGGCAATGAAAGTTCGTTTATGTTGTCAAAATCGACTGTTTTTGACGATATATATATTTTTTTAAAAATTCGAGCCATGGTCATTTTACAATAACGAAATACAACTTTACCAGGAATTTATAACACTACAATAAAGACATATACAAAATATCACCTTAGCTGTAACGGGCTACAAAAAGGCGCAAAAAATCAAATATTATAATTCATGTACCGGTACTGCAGTTATTGATTAGTTTTGCAATGGTATTATAAGAAATTGAGGGTATTTGTTTGGCGATAGCTTTCTTATGCGTAAAGGTAATTGGTTTCAGACTTCACTAGATAACGGTTGTAATTAATTTTACTTAAACTATCGTTAATGATTTATTTGTGTCGTTATTTGGATTTAGTTTTTTTCCTACCGATCAAAATCGGACATTATCGAAATTTTCTCGCTTATAACGAGAAACGTAAAGAATTTTGTCTAGTATAGTATATTAGCAAAATCGAGTATCACATACTGGCATAAATCGATTACATGTATTTCTAGTTGTATTCACCTTTTTATAGTATGGGTAGGCCTATATAGTTACTTCTACCATGAAATAAGTCTGTTCAGAACAAAAAGAAAAACCCTGAAGGCAACAGCAACAACAAAAATGTTCATTTTTCATTCTTTGCAGGTGAAAGTGAAAAAGTAATGGCTAGTGGCAATCCGTCATTAGCCACTAACCATGATTCCAACCGCGTAATTGCACCAAACAATTCACCTCCATTAAGGAGTCCAATTAAAGGTTACTACTGCTGACCACTTATCCCACTCTCCCACGATTCTCCTTTTGCACTACCTTTACTTTTACTAGCAGCAACAACAACAAAATCATGGAAACTAACAACAACAACACCAACGACTACCAAGAGCTGGTAGAGAAAGAACAGGCGAGTGAGAGAGAGAAAGAGAACGGCGTTATTTCCCTCATGAATGTCAGCCCTTTGTTATTTACAGGAAACCTTGGGTGTCGTAATAAACTACTGTAAACAGCGCGCGCGCCCGCCGAAAAATCGGGCCTAGATAACTACTGCGCATGCGCGCGCCGCCTGCCGGGCCGAACGCCAATGTGTCTCTCGACGCATGCGCACCACGCCGTTCCCTTATCGAGGTAATTATCTGTGCGCCAACCCAAGATTGATAGCACTAAACGAAGCACTAATTGGACTTCTTTGCACAAGGACAAACTACTATAGTCCCATTCGCTCTTCTCACTCTCTCCTCTACTGCTGCTCTTCTACTACCTACTCTTCTATATGTTCATTCACTGGCGCAATTCTCTTTCTTCCACTTCTATCTTTAACCCGTCCCAACCATCCCCCCCCCTCCATGTTCTCTCGCCTTTACTCCCACTTTCTTGCTTTTTCCAACCCCTCATCTTTTGTCTTTCTTAGTGCTAGGTATCATTAATTACTTTCCTTTTCTGCCTCTTCCTCCTCCTCCTCCTCATCATCATCACTATTGTCGTCACACGACAAATTCATTTATTAGTGCATAAAAACACACTCGGAATATTCCCAAGCTGTTCAATAAAATGCACACACTCCTTGATATAAAAAAAAACATACTTTAAATCACGCTGCTCGACATTTGGTAATCAACAGTGGAACAATTTGTGAAACATCTCAACTGTCGCGACCATTTTTATTAAAAAAAAGTAACCAGTAACATCTAGACACTGTTTACAACGCAAATAAGTGAGTGACAAAGTTCACAAAGGTGTTGCTACGATTGCAGCAAACGTTTGTTTAATTGCATCTCTTAAGGCCGACTGACACGATCGACTTTACTGCGATTTCATTACGATTTCGATGCAATTCCACCAATAGCGTGTCGTTTATCTCGGTTGCAGCTGAGACAAACCTCACCATTGGTGAGTTGCAGATCGTGGGTTGTAAATCGCAGTAAAATCGTAGCAAATTCAGTCGTGTCAATCCGCCCTTAGTTCTTCGAATGATAATGAACTACTCTAAAACATATAAAATTTACCTTAAAAAGGTGTAAATAACACATGGCGAAGCAACTTTTTTTTTTCAATCTGAAAAAAATTATTGGCACTTTGTACATTCATACTAAAAATAAAAATTCCAGATAAAAATCGTGTTGAAATTTTCAATCCCACTGTTGAATTTCCAGTAGGTTACCACTTCAAAGTTAACTTGTATGATACAAACACCTCAAAAACGTCCCCTGGCCTATGGTTTTCGGGATCGCACACGACACATTTGACAAAGAAATAGTTATATGCATCTCATAACATTTAAGTTGAAGATTAAACTTCTTATGGTAGGCCTACATTACGATTTGGTTTCACAATATGAAGCACTTCTCGATTTAAGGGCGTGTTACATTTGCAAAAATAATGCACAAAATCAAAAAAATCGCATATATAGAAATTTTCATAAAATATAAAAACGGACAATTCTAATGTGAAAATCATCATTGTATACGATGATCACGTTGCGTATCATTTTGTAATAACAAAGCATCAGTTGCAGGAAAGTTTAGATACGTATGCAACATAGAATGGCATAATAACGACATGTTTTGTTGCATATAACATGCGTCTTGGAAGTTTCCTTTCGTTGCATAACAGTAAAATCACATAAGCCTGAACTCGCAAAGATCGAGAACATCTGCATACCCATAGATATTCTAGATCCAAATGCGTCTATACTTGTACTTTTTGAAACACCCCAACAATGTAAACCATCGATAACCATAAAGTTTTCAATGTCATCTAAACGTTTTCTTTAGCTAGAGTGATATTGAATATCTCGTATATCATTCTAAAGATTCTACAGCAAATAATTTCGATCAATATCAATCTTTTCATACAACGATCATTTTAATTTATTTTTTTCTCGTTTTCTCTTTCATTTCCTCCCTCATGGCAATGATTTGACTTGTCGTACGATAATTGTATAATTAAAATAATCATTCTATACTTTACAAAACCATAAAAAAAAAGAAAGGAGGAGACAGTATGCGTCCTTTACGAGTGCGTCATTGGAAAGTGAGAAGGTGGAACCAGTGTTGTCGTCGTCGCCGTCTTCATTTTTTTCTCTATCCTCCAATCGTAAACTAGCAGGGGCTAATCGGAGAAATCTCTTGAGAGACAACGTCGCATCCACCGCAAAACTAATTACGGCACGAGCAAGCGCATTAATTAATAGGCTAAAGTCCGACCGCAAGTAGCAGCTGCTGTGGCCCAACGACGAACGAGGGACATACATTTGCGATGTGGGCGAAGAAATCCGATCTCATTAGGACACACGATGATGACAATGACGATGATGATGATGGTAACGATGACGAAAACTTACCCTTCTCCTCCCCCACCCTTTCTTGACTTTGCACGTGATGTCTGTTACCGAGTTTGATCCTCCATCTTTGTTTTCCCCCCTCGACATGATTCATTCGTTTAGTTTTTCTCAGTTTTCTTCTTCTATACATTAATGTCTGATTTCAAGTATCGTATTCTTGTATTTTTTTTTCCAAAATTTTAATTGAAAAAAATATATATACACTCGTTCGTAGTGTTGTAGGCCTATATCGTATTATTTGGTGATAAGCGGTACATCATCGCACATCAACAAAACTGTTGTGGTTACTCCATTTAAGGAGAGTGAAACAAAATTGTTAACCATTTGAAATACTCAATTTTGTTGAAAATGTTTTATCACATTTCTAGCGTAAAATTATTGAAACAAGGCTAATAAACAAATTTCTGGGTTATACACTAAGTCCTCCTACTGTATATACTGTATAAAGTTAGATATTAAAAAATATGTGGATATGTAACATATTTCTTCTCGGCCATCATTTTATTGACACACCAATAAAATGGTTCAATAGTACGGGATCCATTTGTTTAATTTGTGTATCAATCATAATGGAGACACATTTTTAACACACATGTAAAAAAAATACAGTATGTTCATTGTGTATACTTGTTAAATATTTTTAACACTTGTAAAAAACAAAATTTCCATCATTATGATTTATACACAAATTAAAAGACTATCCTATGGGTCCTTCTGACTTAGGGAACACCCTGTACAGACACGCTAAACAACTGCCATTTATTCTAATGTAAACATAGACATAATTCGGATCATTTAGAAATGCAACCATTTTAAAAATATGAAAAAGTGTTCTAATGAGTTTGTTATTTAATGAATTATGAGTTATGTTTTGCTGTTCCTTTTGTTTTTACTTACTCACTAACTTTCCCCCTTTTGTTTTGGTATGGGTCTGTTTGCTTTTGAAGGGCAAGCATAAATCCCGGATGTAATATTTGTAAATATTACTTGTTATTCACTTGTATTTATTCTACGGTTATCATTTTGTCCACAATTCAAGCCTAATCTGGCTTTAGTAACTGTAACTTTGTTCGAAAAAATGATGCACGAAATATGCACGTTAGTGTGTATGATTTATAATGCATTAAATCATAGTTTTTTAGCTATACAATTTATTATTAAATAATTAGAAGTAGCCCCGTGCCATGCACGGGGGGAGGGGACTCATGACGTGTTGAGGACGTCACCCGATGGGCGGATCCGTGGGCGGCCAACACAGATTTAAGTCATGCAGGTGGTCAGGGGACTGACTCAGCTGGTTGGAATGCGTTCTACAACAGATCGGGCGGAATTGTGAAGACCTTAGTCATTCTTATTGAGAATTTCCTTAACGATAATGAAATTGAGAAGAGAAATGTGAACTTACATCACAAAAAAAAATTTTAAAAACATTTTAAATAATAAGAAATTGTTAATTGATATGTTACATACGAACCCTGCATGTATCACGACAATAGTTGAAACCTCAGGAAATATATTATTTTGCCGAATTGTAAGACAATATTATTTTAAAAGCACTTGGTAACAAATCATGACGTATTATTCTACTAAATTATAAAAAAAAAATAACAACCCTTTCAACCGTCACTTTTAAATATGTATACAAGCGTTACAGCTGGATGAGATTGAACTTTTATCTTGAGGTCCAATCACGAACAGGGTCGGAAGAAGAAATCAACATTACCACGAGAGACCCTTAATGCAGTTCAGACAACATCATTAGTCGTCATCGTTTGTCAGCGATTCATTTATAACTCTATATCCCTAATGATCACCTACTAGGTGATGATGACGACGGTGGTGGTGCTATGTGCGCACACACACACATACACATACACACTCTTCTCGCTGTTCGTTCATTATTTTCGTCCGTATATAGTAATCAACGTTTGCGACTCTTATCTCGCCATCTTGGGCAACGCATTAATTTCAGCACGTTATTAACACGCGCCTGGATAATAATGTAATTGAGCGTTAGCACGTGGCTGGCAACAGATAAACGAGGCCGCCCTGTTCTCTAAGCCGCCTCATCTTGACATCAACGGCTCACCATGATAGATTTGGGGGGCCAAAGATCCCGCTTCTAAAACAAAGGCAATAGTGCACGCGAGCAGTTTGCTCAATGGCTTAATTAAAGAGGATGGTCCAACACACAGTCAGCATCATCAGCAGCAGGCGACAACCCTTTGGGAACTAACGCAGCACGGGTTTGCAAAAGGAAAAGAGGAGGAGCAGGACGAACGCGAACGAAAGGGAGGGGGGGGGGCACGACACCTCGACGATGACGAGAACGAAACTGTTTTTCGCTATTCCGCAAATCAGATACAAGCGTGAGTGATGAAGCTCGTCGTGTCGCCAATTTCGGAAGCTGTTACTGTCATGTGATAAATGCCTCGTTTTCTAAACAATCGTTTCCACACCTTTTCCCTACAGTGGTGCGAAACGCTGCAAACTTTACACCGGCTTTGTATATATGTATATTTGTTATTTTAATTTAATGCGGACGAAAAGCGGCCAATAGTACAAAAAAAGTACAATATGTACAATAAAAACAAAGAAAAACAAAGTAAGACAACCACAAATATGGAAAACAATCACAAATAAAAAAAAAAAACATATCTTTAATAATTTTGTTGAAAAGATCAGAAATTTCATAGAATTCAATGCTTATTAATTTATTGTACTGCTGATGAACTCTTACTTTATGTCCAAATTCCAAAGAATGAAATCTCAAAAATTAAATACAATAAGCCGGCTCTGATGACCGCATCTCGTATACTGTATATTCAGCTACACTGAATATATACAGTACTCGTATACAAGCCTACCATGTACAGTATAAGTTATATACAGTATAATGTATTTAGAGCCCGAATTTAATCAAGGGCCCAAAATTATTCGCTCTAGTTAATTATCGATTCACACTTTTTGTGAATTTCTCAATTTTAGTTTCCAAGCAAATTATCAATGCTCAATTTTTCAGAAATCAAACGACTACTTGTGATTCTATAAACCTATTGTTCACCTCATCGTCATGAATAATGATACCATTTCTGTGTTCGTAAATTTCAAGTTGATTCTTTAAAATCAATGTTTTTTGGAACATCATAATTTTTTCACTGCTGCACTACTTCTCTAACACAATGGTCCATAAATTGCTCCACTTGCCACACCAAAAAATTAAGTGTCAGGTGACCTTTACTGTATTATAATCGTTATTCTTTTTCAACGTTGTACTTTACCATACATTTTGCATTACAACGTGAATATAATCAAACAGAACTAGTACCTATGGTATAGTCCGTGCTGGAATTCCACGTAAACGTATTCGTAATAGAAAACGGTAGCCATTTCTAGTAATTTCTTATTATATGAAACGTTCCGAAAACACTTGAAAAAAAAACAATCCGCACAAAAAATACTAATCGTGAAACAATTTCAAGTTGACTTTTTGGTGGTCAAGAGATTCTTGTAGTGTATTGTTTTAAAATTTGGATATTCGCAAAATATGGACCACAATATCTTGAGAATATCCAGCAGAAAGTAAGTGTAAAAAAATTGTCTCTATATAGGTAAGAGTCCCGAAAAAAAACACACAATCTGGAGAAAAGCGCATGGAAAAACTCAATTTGCAACGAAGTGTAAATTTCTTCATTTATTAATGAGCAACTCTTTAGATTTTGCTTCTGTATTTTCTTCCTGGGTCTGTAGGAACGTGGTTAAAAACCACAGGAGACGTGGTAGCGGTGTAACGTTCATAAATAAATTACCGGTTGTTCATTTTCGGGGCGCATGCTTGGTCCGATTGCAAAATGCCTCCACCTGGTGACTTTGGTGCAACATTAACGGGCAATTTACGCGTCAACTGGGGAATAATAATTTAATTTGAGAATAAATAAGGCGCTCGTGCTCCTTGGCGGCAAGACGAAGAAAAGAGGAGGGGGTGGAAGAAAGAGGCGCGAACGAAAATGAACAACATTCCAGATGAGAAGGGGGGAGGAAGAGGGTCGAAGAGAGAGGGAGAGAGATAAAGGGGGTGAAGAAATGAAATTTTCTCCACAACGACCGAAAACAACCAATTAGCGCTCGGCGACTTTAGGTGCCGCGACTTTATGAATTTTCTTCATCTCCACAACCTAAAACTTTTCTACCCCCTACCACCCCCCCTTCCCCTTCCTGAAATGTCATAAGAAGACATTCCACCCGGTTAATGGCTATCGATTTGTCGGCGAGAAGAAATTTTCTTGAGTAGGAAACTTAATGAGCAACTTAATGGCGCGTGAGACTTAACAGCGGGAGTGGTTTAGAAGACGCCCGATAATGACGATACAACAAAATGAAATCACACCGAATTTAAGAGAACGCCTTGCAAAGAAGAACAAATTAATTAAAAAAAAAGAATAAATAATCACTCAATTTGTTTTTTTCATGTACAAATTTTCACTTGCTGGTGTAAAAAATATTCGTGCATTTACATAACTGGTACAAAGGTGCGGATATATACTGTATACAGTATAAATATAAATATATGCATCTGCTTGACAAATTTCTGATTTCAGTGTGACAGACATATAAACATACAAACATACGGACCAAACAAATTATATTGTTAGATATACTGTATATAGTTTAAAATTGACCCTGATTTATTTTGTCTTGAAAACCATTACTTATTTTTACATCAAACGATATTAATTTATCCTAAATAAATTAATATCGTTAATAAATAAATAAATAAACTCGGTTTAAATTTCAACTGCAGTTGATGAATTTTCCGTACAAAAGATGTCACGCTACGTTGAAAATAATAAAATTATTTTCATGCAACACTGCGAGGATATTCGTGAATTTGACAAACAATTTATGCTCGTACATTTTAACTGGTCATTGATTTTTTTTAAGATAAAAGCCTCTTTCCAGGAAAAGCCATTAACTCTTTCATTTTTCATCAATTTTCTTGGCAAATTCTGCGTAACTTATACTTCGTACTTGGAAATTCGAACATTGCACTTTTTTCACGAACAAAAGCTGTTCGTATCTTCCATTTCTCTTCTCCCCTTTTTAATGTCATTTTTTCCCATCACAGAATGGATTTTCTCCTCTTTCCCTCGATTTTTCCTTTCATATATAAGTATATAAATATATTTTGTTGTCTCTTTTTCTTCATTTTTTGGTCCTCTATTCTTTTTCCTCTTGTCTATTTAGTATCGTTTACGGAACTGTGGGTGTTAGAGTTTATAGCAGTGATAACGTTGACGCGAGGGAATCCGAGTGCAATCTCTAACATTCCGCATCGAAAATTGCGTTATGAAAGTTTAATATCACTTACCGTAATATGGGAAACCAAATTACAATCAGGAATTCAACATTATGTATTAAATAATGAAAGCGATAAAAGTTTGATGCCTTCAGGAGAACGTGGCCGACGCCAGACGGATTAAAAATGGACGAACCAGCGACATGGTCGTTAGGAGAGAAATGGTGAAATTTGTGGGGGAAAAGGAAACTATATAGATATAAAAAATATATATATATATATATATATATATATGAAAAAAGAGAATAAGTAAGATACATGGACCTCATGAATATCATGAACCCTAAATAAAACAACCAAACTTTTTTGTGTTTTGTTGTAAACCAACCATCCTATGATCGTCGAGTATTACGCGACATTGCTTTATTAAGTATTGATCAGCTGAGGAATCTACACATTCGCATGACGAGATATTTTGTGAAAAAAGATAGTCGCTACGCAAGATCAACATTGATACAATTATCGTTAGATTATCGATAGAAGCTCGGCAAATTATCGA
>JAQIWH010005410.1:0-14716 GCA_034695005.1 Cryptops parisi | reverse complement strand
AGTCTGAGGGCCAAATGACATAGCTGTAAAAGCCAGTCGGTGCCCTCGTTAAACCCCAAGTACCTACCTACCTCTATGTACAAGTTACTTGCCCTTGTTTGTGTATTTGATCCTGTTAGAACCGTAAAATTCAAATTAATAAAATAAATAAATACCTTTCAATATTATTTATAGTATTTTAGGAATCACAAGTACCAACATCCACTCTCCAATATTAGTTCTTTAAATTGAGAATTCACTTTACAGGTAAACTCAAATTCTACAAAATAATGGATACAAAAAAATTCTAAAAAACGATAATGCCCTTCACAGACAGTGTAGCATAGAGGTAATAAAAACTATTGTACGTAGCACAAAAAAACGAAGAAGCAGATAATAGACAATATAGAGTTTTTCGAGCGAAAAGAATCGGATCTCGAAATTTGTATCCCCGTAAAATTTCTTGTGTTCTCCACGATGTGTTCTCTATAGGTCATCGTGTGTGTAGCGTCGAAGTTAATCGATTTCGAAACGGGACCCGACTTGGAGGCTCATACGATGAGCTTAACGTGTTTACACACGCAACACTGCCAAGATAGTCCATTGGTAAAGCTTATCGGAAGCACTGACCTTTATTGCAACCATGTTGTCGGCAGTTTTGGAAACGGGTGAGATTCGAACAGGGGGCATTTTTACGAGCTGCGAATCCGTTTTAAGTTGGAAACAAAAGCCCCCCATCTACTTGCCTTCCCTGTTCTGTAGTATAGTGCGTTGTTTGATGTTGACCAAACCAATGTTCCTGTTTAATGTTTGCCTGTATCGTAATAGAGAACACAAACCTTGTTAATGGAGAGACAGCCTTTGTTGTAAGTGAGCGGTCGAATTAGCTCGATTGGAGTTAACCCAGAATCGACTGTGTGGTAAAACCGAATCTAGACTATGTACAGTGGTAAGTGTTAAGCCTGCGGTTTGGACTGGTTATGTTATGGGGTTGGGTTGGACGCTGACAAGGATTATTATTACGTTTGTGAAAATTACTGCGTCATCATCATCAGTTGTGATTGTATCGCGTCCATTGTACGCTATCGATGTGAGAACCGCAAAGTTTTAAAAATTGTTTTAGAACGAAATGAAATTAGATACTACTGTGTACCTGATTGATACACTGTAAAGCGCAATGCGAATTTGTATGCAAAGGTACATAATGAGGATTTTCGTTCGGAATTACCTAAATTATTATTTTAAAGGGTTTCCATTTGTCTGTACAGAGTTGGTTCATTAAAAATGAAAGTTGCATTAACGGCATTCAAATCAATACGAATGTGGTCAAAGTGTCATTAGATATCATCATCGTATCAATCTTTTACATGCCGCCCAGGCTAATAATTCCACGGTGTTGAATTTACTCAGTTTCGAGTACGAATGAATGTAAAGTGAATTTCCCTTTAATAAATATGTGATGTACGAGTATAAATTAGTCCGTGCGCAGTGTATCGAATAATGGTTGTGAAATAGAATATATAATTACAATCAAGCTTAAGTCAATATTTAATTAACCATCTGTGCATCGTCGTACGATATGCTAAGTTACGATAAAGAGGAAATTGAATCTTCCTCTACCTATAGCAATCTGTAGGCTGTATTATTCGTGAACATTCTATTCTTACGACACGCGAGATGAAATCCAGGCTTAACTTTAAAATCCATTAGTTTGTAAGGAAAAACAACAAGGTCAACATTCTTTTCGACAAAAATATATATATATATATATATTAACAATTCATCCTACTTCATTTTTTTGCCTTTCGTTCTACCCTTCGGTATCGGCTTTAACACGTAATCCACCCATTTATTCACACCAGAAGAATTTCAACTTCCTTTTTAATTAGTAAAGAAAACAGCAAAAATTGGGTGTTTTTTTGTGCAATTTACTGTGTTCATATATAAAGTGTCTTAAATTTAAACTGCTGTCAGGTATTTTTTTTCCTTTCAAATATGAAACTTAGCTTTAATCTCTTGAAGCGTGAGAAATTCGAAAAAGGATGAAAGTGATACTGCGTTATCAAAAGGTTTTCTAGCCATATTAAAGTTTTCAAAAAACTTACACGTTGAACAAGTTTGAACCAAGAAAATTTACTTTAAAACGAGATAATATGTATGAAAACATTTGTGTGGTTGGTAACCAGAGTGGAATTGGTTTTCTTGTGACAATTCTGTTTTTCTACTATTCAGCTACCATTCTGTTTTTATGTTTAGTTTTTCTGGTGAGAAACTCCATAAAATACTATACTAACAACTAGTGGGTAATTCTCTATCTATATTGTGCTGCTATTTTTTGGAAAAGCAGGAAGTCGTAAAGTAACTGGTTAGAAACAGTACTGGAGGAAAGTTTGATGTAAAAATGCGTATCACTATATTGCCCAAAGCCCTTCAAATAATTGTTAGATTTTTTGTCATCGGATCCCATACAAAGAAATGTACCCTGTTGACAATTGGTTTTGCATGTCAAGTTACTGAGTATGTGCTTTGTAAAAAAGCTTTAGTTTGGAACCGTAGACCATGTAAACAGAGACCGTGTTAGCACTTGAACAAGAGATTCTTTCAACGGTCATTACAAGTAAGAACGACACGCTTCGAATTGGAAGTGTGTGTGTGTGTCTGTTGTTGTTATTCATTGCAGCACTGTTGTCAGCTAATGAAACTTCATCGCTTATGCATGTGCTTGGTTTCTCTTGTGTTGGATGCGGACCTCAGAGGAGGTCGACAAACACCGAGTAGGTTTTACAGCTGCTTCTCATAACCGAACAGCAACAACAAGGGCACGAATCTCGCATCAACTTTCCGAGGGTGCAGCTAAGAAAATTTCTCCCAGGGGAATGAGCTTTTCCAATAGGAAAGGGGGTATGGCGAATATGTTAGACAGTTTTTCCTATATTGCGGATCACCGACTTGAGCTTGCATGGCTATCAGTATGCAAAAGACTTGGTCGACCTTTAACGAAGCGAAATCCATTCTCAAAAAGATATCCCTGCCTGCTACTTTTTTTACACTTTGTCACCCCTTCGTTGTTGGAGTTTTTTGAATCCTTTTTAGATCCTTCAACGATTGTTATGTACGGAAGAAGTAAAAAAAAACAACGGAAAAAAACTGAAGCGGGGGTATAGCGATGCGATACATAACACGTTTGAGCCCCTAGCCCAGCGTGACTGTAATAAACCATAAAGGAAAAGTGTACTGGTCTATTGGAAGTCAACACTGATCAGTGGTCTTTCAAGCCCCCTCCAACTGATACGCTTTGCTTCCTTGATATCCCGAGACCTTTTTCGTGGTTGACATTCTAATGACGACGAGGGTAGGTCTAGCCACGTTTTTCGATTCCTCGAGGAGTCCGAGTACCACCCACGCCAGTAGGAGACGAAGCATAGCGATGAGGTGGTTCTGTTCGACCCCTGTCTCTTCGGTCATTGTGAATGACACACGCGATGTTTGCCTGGGAAAGTTGGTTGTGGCGAAGTTTTTGTGACACAACATGAGAAGTCGACTCGGTGGTACATTAAAAAAATTTTCCTATTTTTTTTTGTATAAAATTTAACTTGACCTTGGAAATGATCCTATTAAATTTGTATCTAATGCTATTAAGTTTAACAACGATTTTTTCTTCATCTCTAAACATATGCATACACTACAGCAGCTCGTGATGGGTTTCGTTTTAATTTATGCAACTAAAACCTTCATTCATAAATCCAAAATCGCATATATCGAAATTTTCATGAAAAGACAAAATTCCCGGGTTCAGTAACTTTTGTACCCAACGCAGAAAATTGAACAAAAACGACATTTTTTTCGCATTTAACGAGCTTCTAGAAAGACTTGTCTTACCGCATATTGGTTAAACCTCATATAAGGAATTCTCCGTGAATGGAAAACTTTTCGTACTTATGAAAAAATAAATAGTTTATTAAAATTGCAATTTTAACTTTTCGTTATAAAATCAAACATAGTATAAGATGTTATCAAATTATTTATTTCATTTATTTTTTACTGTCCAAATATAATAAAACGAAATAACAACCAACAAACGTACTACACAAACTTTACATGTGTATTGAAATTTACAATACGACAAAATGTTTTAGGGCTTAATTACTTAGTGTATCACCGCACAAAATTGCATAGTAGTGGAAACATTTTATTGCATATAACGATCATATTGGAAAATTTTCCTCATCGCATGTTGGCGAAACCAAACATACACGAAGCACTTGATGAACAGATATTAAATTTTAAAATTCCCATTAGCATATCGGAATATTTACATTCGTTAGCCATATGGCTGAAAAAATTGTTTGCTTCTCATGACTAAAAAAAATGCAATTTTGCAATTTGCTTTGTCAAATGAATGCCAATGCTTTTATGTTATTAGATGCACTAATACCCGGATGTTTTTGAAAACAAGTTGGTATGCATACGCGCATTTCTTCCTCGTGCGCACTATTTAATTATGGTTGTCGATTATTCTCATTATTCAAGTTCGCCGCTTTGCTTTGCTCGTCCTCCTATGCGATGCCTTGGGCGATGATAAAGAGCTCCATGAATTAATAATAAAATCCACTGTTTACTTGACTCGGTTGGAAGCTAAAGAATAACTAGCAAAATATTCAATAGACATACAGAAATTAAATGGAACCGAGCGGAATATTTTATATTGGTCTGTTGACATTAAACCGATTCGAATAAAGTTTGGTAACTTTTGTTAAAGTCGACTGATACTAGTTCACTTGAACTTTTAACGCCTCCTGACAATACGCAATTTTTTTTGGATTTGGCAATTCCAGCAATTTGTGGACAACTGCTGATGTCAACTTCTTGTCAATCAGGTTTTTTTTTACTGTTTGGACAAGAAGCTGACTTCACAGTTGATAACAAATTGATCCACTTGCCACACCAAATATTGCTTATGTCAGGAGGACTAGTTGATAGTAATCTTCTATTCATAGCAAGTTCACAGTACTTGTAATCTAAAATGTCAAATTTGGTTAAATGTTTTAAAAAAACAGTTCTATAATTTTGAATAATCTACAATCGACGGGGCTTTTGGCAATATAGTGGTAAGCCACACATTTACCAAAAAATGACATTTTTACATCAAACTGTCCCTCAGTACTGTTTTTTTATTTTTTTTTTATTTATTAAAAATGAGACCTTAAGGTCCAAAAGGGTACAGAACAAGACATAACAAACAAACTCAATCAACAAACAAAAGATGTTTAGTTAATAATCTATCAAAAGTGGAAAATGGATGGCTGTCCAATATTTGGATGTGTTGGACACTTTTTCGAATCTTAAAGGGTAATATATTCCATTGAGAGAAACCAATATAAGGGTAAGTTTTATCAACCCAGTTCGAAGTTTCTAGCTGGTTACTTTAAAACTTTCTCGATTTCCCAGAAAATGGCAGCATAATATAGGAAATTATCTTGTTGCTCTGTATGGTACTCTGTGGAGTTTTTCATCAGAAAAACGGCTATCCTGAATAATTTCAAAAAAATGTGGCTTATCGTTATATTGCCCAAAGCCCTTAAATTATCATTAAAAAATGTAGATGGATCATTCAATATTGAATATTTGGCGATGTTCAAGTGTATACTGTATAACTGATAATCAATTGCAAATCAACATTGCCTCAGTTTTTGCTGGGTGACAAATGCTAAAATTATATTTTTTTGTTCCTTATGATAAATGTAGCTTTCATCTGTGGGAATGTACAAGAGTTCTTAAGCTTTGAAATAACCAAGTTCTATGCAAAAAAACACATTTAATTTCAAAATGGTTCCTGTCTAATATAAAGCGATTTTCTTTCGGTAAATTTTGCATTACATGCATATCAAAAGCGTACCAACATTTTTTTAGGTACTTTTTTTTTAAACAAACCATGTTTTCAATTACATTTGGTCGGCGATCCTAAAATTGGAATGAAACTGAAGTTAATTCAAAATTAAAATGAGAACCGAATTGAAAAATAAAAAGACGTTAGTTTCAGTATCTAAAAAGAAGGAAAAAAGTAAATAAAATTCAAATTTCTTGTGTTTAAATTTTTTAAAAAAAAGTTAGCTATTTTCGTATCATCGATCGTTTCAATTGTTTTTTAAGAAAACTTTGCCTTGTTTTTTGTCGCATGTTTAATATTCTTAATGCATTGAAGCTATTGGATTTTTGATCCGTTGCTTCAGGGAATAAAAAAAAAGGAAGAGAAAAATCATTTTTGTTCGTTTTATTTTCGTTTTGTTGTGATGAGATTCATCAACTTTTTTTTGCATATCCACATCCATCAATTTTTTTTATACTTATAATGGAAAAAAAATATTCGTGACTAACACGTACTTTAAAAAAAAGTTACTTTTTTTTTTTACTCTATTCAAAGTTTTCTTAGAATATTCGTTTTGAAGCATTTGCTTCGCGAAAATGAAAAAACGAAACGAAACGATTGAAAATTCTGTTTGATGTACATCTACGAGTGCAATAAACAAAAAGTGAATACGTAATTTTTTTGTATACAATCGTGATTGGAGATTCGAAAAACAGAAGTGAAAAACGAATCTAATGTCACCAAAAATGTAATGAAGAGTTAGGTGTATTGCGTGTACAGTACACTGTATTACACACACACACACACACACACACACACACACACACACACACACACACACACACACTCACACTCACACAAACACATGAAACTCAGCTTGACACGTTCAGCTTTTATTTTTCAAAGTGTCAACAGTGTTAGAGATGAAAGTGAAATTCATATTGAATACGATAGTAGTTCAATGAAGAGAAGTTATGAAGATGAAATGCAAACTTTTTGAAATTTCATTACGAACGTAGAAACCTGCTCTGGGGAATATTTTAAAGAAAAGTAAGGGTTATTGAAAAGATAGGGGAGACATATTTAATTTCGTAAGTCTTTTATAGTTTCTTGCTGAGGAAGTGTCTTTGGGTCTAGGTGACCTTTTTGGGTCATTTGGTCGTTTTTTATTGGCAGGAAGCGAAGGAGCTTTTCTATAATAGTATTAGGTTTGTTGCTTGCACAAGTGAAAGGAAGATGAAAGAAATGTAGGGGTGGTAGGGGCACAGTGTGATTTCTAACAGCAATTGAAAAGAAAATGTAGTGAGTGGTGTTGTAGGATAGGGCGTTGTACAGGTGGGGGATCATCAATCACGGTTTATCTGAAAGTCTACTCATCCTTCTCCCACCTTGTCAGCACGCGATTGGTTTCATAGATTGTAAGTGATGGATGACCAACAGTCTATTTGCTCCCCAACAAGTTGGATATAGTGACAAACCCCCACTTCAATAGGCGACACAATATGCTCAATTAACGCAAAGGAGATGGCCGACCACTATAATAGTTGAGTTTTTTTTATTGATTTTATTATTATTATTATTTTATTAATATTGTAGTAAAAAATATTTTATTTATGAATTTCCGCAAACTAATGAAAGAAGACAAGGAAAAGTTACAATTGAAGGGCTCGGTGCAGTAACCGGTCAGCTCAAATTATTAAGATTTTAGAGAAGGTAAGGTATCTTCAAACAATTTTATTTCTCATATCATACGTAATTAATACACATAAAACGTATAATAAACAGGGATAAATAAACAATAAACAAAATTTAAGAAACAATTGGCTAATATATTCTGACAATATGAACCTGCTGTTCTGAGAAAAAGTGACACCACCTGTGGCAAGAAATTGGAGCTGACCGGTTACTGCACCGAGCCCTTCAATTACAAAAGTTACAAAGGTTATAAAGATAGACGACTGTTCATCTCTATAATTTGCATTTAGTAATTCCTTGTTATCATCATAGATGACGTTTTTAGAATCTACAATGGTGACTGAAATCACGGTTAACAAGATTTTAATGTAATATAAGGAAATAATAAAAACTGCACAAAATACATGTATGTCAACTTGTATTGTGTTTTAAATCAAATTCACTTTGTGCACTCAATTAGATTTTATAATAAAATACTTTTACTATTATATAGTACTGTACTACTATTTATGGTCAAAATATTAGCTATGGGGACAGAAACGCCATCGAGTAAAGGCAAAATATAAAATAACGTTGGCTGAAAACTCAAATAGTATTATAATGATCATGTTTGCTTTTGGTGTTACCAAATACTAGAAAAAGATATAACAAGTAATTAAAAAAAACTACGTTTTGGTAATCACTTTTACAACATCGTAATTACTGAAACAAACATGTAGAAATATATTTTTTGCTAAAATATGTTACGTGTTTATTTGGATGGATTGGTTTTATATTCTCAGCAATGAATGGTTGCTCACGTAGTATACTATAATAAGGTAGTAAGATAAAAAAAAATTATTTTTGTGTACAACAATGTGGTGGCTTATCTTTGTGTGGTGGATCAAAATAGCTTAAAATGTAGGTACATCGCCAGCAAACACCTTTCAAGAAAAAAAGGACCTCTTCGTTTGACAAAATCTCAGAATTGACTGGACATTGATACGTCTAAATTAGATACAACAAAATGTTCCACGACTCCAGCTTGTGTTCAAAATTTCAGCTTTGTTGGTGATCGGGAACCTACTAAAAGAGCTCAAAGATGTTGAACCATTTCAACCTCAGCTCAGAGTACTGTAAGTTAAATAAAAAGAGGCAAACAACACCACCTGTACTACTAAAACACAAAAACAAAATTGCCAAAAAATTACGGTAAAATAATATAAATATAAGGATATAAAATAATATAAGGATAACAGTTTACTTGTTACGTGTTACATGCTGTACCAAGTAGTTAAAAAGCAGTTGCAAGCAAATGTTTACATAATGTTCATTTCAGACAATGGTTAACATAGTTCATATAACGTTCTTATCGATTGAGTGGTTTGCTTTTTTCTTTTACATGGTTATACTTTTTTCAACCATAATGGCGGTTGGGTGGATTGATGGTTAATGTTTTGCAAACGGTTACAAATTTTTCGACTGAAATGATTTTTTTCTCCCTCTTTGCTTTTCAAATTTTTACTTTTTGCAAAAAAAAAAAAAGAGATTACTGATGCTCATCTTTCTGTCTCCATGTGGTTGTCTTTTTATTCCATCTATTTGGTGATGAGATCATTTTTCCTATTTTTTTTTCTTATTTGGATATTTTTCTTCTTTTCTTTACTGGTCGTGGGGGTCGTCATCTCTTTGAGTTCGTACATTATGCCTCCCGGAAGACCTAGGGAGTAGGCAATGAAATTTTAAAATTTCCATTCCAGCACCATTTGAATGAATCATTAGGAAAAGTTCTTAACCCCCTTCCCTTCTCATCATAACACGAATAAAAAGGGGGGTGTGAGTGAGCTTTTCTTCCCCGTTTTCTTTTCCTCCCTTTCGTTCACCTGTGCCGTTTGAGCTTTATGGGTGGTAGGCACGTGGCATCGAGACATATGGGTGTGTCAACGGCCCCGTTAAATGCGTGGGATTTAACATTACCCACCCTTGCCAAAAAAAAAAAAATATTTGAAAGGCTAAAAGATAGGGGGTCGGAAAAATTGCTACGTCAGTCGAGGCTATTTTGAAAGAAAACCTCACAGCCAGAGGATACATTATAAAGAGAAAATGTACTTTTATTACCTCCGCCTTGTACACGTCTTTTCCTCCTCTATCTTAAGGATTAGTGTCACTTTACTCCGAAGTAAAGTCTTATTTATAATACCTGTTTGGTTTTGAGGTGAGTTCCCCCTCGAAGAAGAAAAAAACCCTGGTGGAAGGTGATAATCGGTTGATGTAATGTTTCTCTACTACTAATGCTCTGTCTAGTGGCCTCCCATTATGATGAACTAAGAACACCTATAGTGTTCTTTGTAAGCCTCAATTGATTCGATGAATCAATATTTTTATAAACGTATTTTCTGACATTCTTCATAGTTATTTAGAAATGGGATTGAGCGTGTTTTTCGTGCGCGCGCTTATTGTCACCATTTTTTGTTTTAAAGTCGGGCCGTGTTTTCGTTTTCGAAATTGCCTTCACCACCATCTCATCTGGAAAGCAACAACTGGTGATGACGTTAGTAGAATTGAAATTCGAATATGCTTTTTAAAAAAGAAAAAAAAAAGATGTTTTTTTAGCATTGTAATGGTATTGATTGGGAAGGGAGGGGAAAGGAGAAACCAGTGACATATTTTTGTTTTGTTTGTAGTAGCGTATATTTTCGCGTGCTTGCCTTACCTTTGGTGGATAGAAATTCCATTCGTTGAAAGGTTTCGATTTTTTCCCGATGGAGTTTTGTGTTTGCAGATGAAATCCACTTTGATTTTACCAATACTTGTGCTGATATTTTTTCCCTTTTGCTGTGATTTTTCTTTTTCTTCTTCTTCTCTTGTTTTTCGTCTCCTTTGTATCTTTCTAACTGAAATTCTATTTCTTAAAACGAATGATGTTTCGATACTACAATGTGAAATTCATACACGTAACGCAAGAAAAATAAAAATAAACAAGTAATAGAGGAAAAAAACTTTATTTTTTAGTACAGCCTTTTAACCTTGGTTTAATACTGTGCTTTTGTTTTCAAACCAAGTTTTAAAAGTATTTGAAACAAACTAGAGCAAAGATATTTTTATTTATTTGTGCTAAGTGTTTATTCCAATAGATTCACAACAATGAATGATTGCTCAGGTAAATATATAATATATAGTTTGTTTCTATTGGTCAAAATAGATCGCAAAGATGTTGAAGCGCACTTAAACACACACACACACACACACACACACACACACACACACACACACACACACACACACACACACACACACACCATGGACAAGCCAAGTTAAATACTGTAAAAAGTTGTAAAAACTAATATACTCAAGTTAAAATAAAAATTAATACTGTGATTTTTAATTTTATGTAGTTGGCATTTATTTTTTTGATATTCAAAATTAGTTATCATGTTATCAGCAAATTGATACTCCGTTGGAAGTTTTACGTTAGATACTGGGGAAAATGCCAATATTGTCATTTTGGCTATAACGCAAGTTTTTGGAGCTCCAAACAATGGTTAAATGCAGGATCTCATGTTGCCAATTGTGTTTCAATTTCCGGTTGGTGTTATTTCGATTATCCTTTGTTACATCTACGTATAATTTGATCACGGCGTATAATTTGATTACTCTCTATATTTTTTCACCAATTTGTTTTTCCTCTTCTACCTCTTCATGTGGGTAAACACTTTTTCATCACCTGTTGGTCGTCTCGTCGTCGTCTTGATCTTGAGGGTCGACATCCTGGTGCGAGGGTTGTGTCTGCGAAGCAAGCACCCACTCACGTGCCATTGAGTGCGGGGGCGTGAACGACGATTAGAGTGTACCCCTCCATGACTTTTTTTACCCCCTCTTTTCTCAACCCCTACCCCACAAAATCTCTGGGGAAACCTCGTGCCATGCTTGAAAGCCGAACCAATTTGCCCTTCAAACGTCAGATGATGAAAACGGCGACGACGATGACTACGCCGCCCTCTTTTAAGAGGATCGCTGTAATTATAGATTTGGTCGGTGGCTACTCTCCTACACCACCCTCAACTTAGTTTCTTTTCTTAGACCCCAAACATTTTTTTTCATTTGTAAGTTTTCCTCACGTTTTCTTGTGGTTTAAGAAAACTGGAGGGGTGAAAATAGAATGAGCCCAGCTGTTCCCTAAGGAATGAAAATCGATACAAACTTGGGGGTCCCGTTCATTTTTATTTCATTCATTTCTCGGTCCCTAGCGCATAAAAGGTAGAGTTGGGGTCTAGTTATATAGGAGGCTATGTGGGGGTTGTTATGGTGGACGTGCGTGCGTACCAATGTGCACTGCCTCGCTAACGTGCTTTTTTGGGGGGTTGTCTGATGTCCCTGTAGCTTCAACGTGGCATCACTTTGCTTTTGTCCTTGTTCGATTTTTTTCTTCTTTTACCTGAAAGCTCGCCAATTTTCTCCAATGACTGCCAAAGCGATAGTGTCAATGGCTTACAACGCTACTCTTGATTGCATTCATTAGACGTAATTGATGGGGTTTGGCGAGCTAAAGAACTAGCAGTCGTTTTTTTTTTTTGTTTTTTTTTGCCTTTGATACTTTGAAAAAGGCAAAACAAATCAACCAATCTTTACTTTTTGGTCAATACTTAATTCATTTCTTTATTTTTACTTAAACGTTAACCAAGATTTTCGCACCTTTGATGACATAAAGAATCAGCAATTGAATTCATTGCATGCTTCAATCTCCCCTGCATAATCAAAAACAAAACAAAATAACAATCGAACGATATAAACTTTATATTCTGTCACACGGTTCATACACAAGGTTTAAATACAAACGAGGTGTATGTGAAATAGCACCTGTTGCTGTTTTCTTTGAAAATTGATTTAAAACAATGCTCAAAGTTGTTGCTACTTTCTGTTGTAAAAAAAAAATGTTCTTTTTATCGGATCCTGTATATCAACCTGTTTTTATGTTCAATTGTATCCAACCAGCTTTTAACTATATCTCTGTCTCATATCAATTAATAATCATTTTCACACTGCTGATGATGAAGCTAAGATGCTTCGTGTTTAGTTTTGTTAATCTATAATAGAAAATGTCTACAAAAAACGTAAGTTTATTTCAAACCTCGTCTTATTAAATGAAGCTTACAGTACTTGTAAAATATATATTTTTATTATACGCTTAATATTAGTTTCACTTGTGAGTGGATGAGTAAGCGAGCTACAAAGACATGAGTCGAGTTGTGAATTGTGAACGCATCAAAAATCAAAAGAAAAGTTTCGTGAGGTTTTAATTGTATGTTTCACTTTTTGTCCAATAATTTAATTTTGACCTTTAGAGAGCTTGACGGAGACACTACGACCTTTTCCCTGAACTAGTGGTTTCACTGTAATACTAGACTGCTAACGATACAGTTGCATGTTTCCAGCTGGTTGATAAAAATAAAAAAAAAAACTTTCAAAATGTTGTTTTTTAACAATAGCGCTGAAAATTTACAAAGCGTAGCCTATGCTTAACAAGTAATTAAAAAAAAAACTTTGTTTTTTGTACAACCTTTAGTAGTAAAGTGTTTCTTTGGATGAATCTATTTTACACTAAACAATGAACGTGAACCATATGTAGTAAACTATGCATAATATATATGTTGTATGCTTATTTATGGGAAACAAATATGTGTATCTGAGCATCAGCAACACTCTACCAGAATAAATGACTTTTCACGTGCCAATAGCTCTACATTTAAACGACATAAATCCCTCAAAATTTGATGGATTCAATTGTCACGCGTGACAAATCTGCACACCAAATTTTAAGTTTCTGCGAAACGCGGAACGTAGTTACAAATCACATTTACAATTTAAAACATTGAAACATTTTGAAAACCGTTTAAGACGCCAGGCCAAGTTAAATAAAATCTTGTAATAATAGTAACAAAAACAAGATTAGATAAAAACTTCGTTTTTTTAAGCACAACTTTTTATTCGAAGAGCATTGTTGTTTATTTGGTGCACTCCAGTGGATGTGCACAAAGGAAGAGCCAGAAACAATAAAATTCATGTTTCAGTATTCAATCGCAGACTATGTTTGAGCTTTAAATTTTAAAAAATGGTTTTTCTCTTCCCATTAAAATATTAATATTAAATTTGTGTATAATAAAAATATTTTCAATAGAATAACAGAGAAATAGGAAAAAGTCCATAGTAGCACATTAAATGTTAAATATCGCTTTATGTGATTTATTAACAACACTATTAAATGTTTGTCCAAAATTGAGTGTGAAGTTCTGTATTTTACTAACAGTGATCGCTAATAGCGTCATCCGGGTTTAAGCCAGCCAATCAGAAAATTTCTATTTCTTGACATCCGATGGTTTTGAGCACTTAGAAGTTGCTTGCAGCTTTTTGTAATTTCGTTAACTGATTGTAAGCTAACCTAAATCGAAAGTTAAAAAAAAAGCGGATCGGAGTGTAAGACCAATAAAACCAATTTTCACATACCGTAAAGATCGTAATTAACGCGACCTAGATGTCTCCAAATTTGACAGATCAAATTATAACGCAGGATTAATTAGTATATTAAGTTTCAAGTGTCTAGGATACTAAGAACATAAGTTAAAACGACCTCAAAAATTTGAAACATGTTGAAACATTTTTTACGACCGGCCAAGTTAAATAAAAAGTTATAATGGTACTGGTAATAAAAATAATGATTTTAAAAACTGTAGGCCTACATAATAAAAAAAATACAGTTATAGAATATAGTAGATCATCTCATAATTACAAATAGTGTTAAGATTGAATTAAATTTGTACAAATAGCAAGAAATATTAACCATTTTCCACACATTGCCAATTAAAAATTAAAACGTGTTTAATATTGACATCTTCGATTTTCAAAAGTTAAACTGAAGACTGTTTTAAGAAGTTAAATAAAAGATTGTAATAAAAATCATTTTTAAAACACTTGTTTTACATGATAATCAATTTTAAACTGAAACTGAGAACTAGCAATTATACATTGAATTTTTATCGAGTAGCATTGATCACAAAAATATTATACAGGGATTTTGTGGTGAGAGGTAGGTAGATACTTTGGATTTAACGAGGGCACCGACTGATTTTTACAGCTATGCCATTTGGCCCTCAGACATTATTTAAATTGGAAATACAGAAATGATGATGAGATGGGGATGAT
>JAQIWH010005409.1:0-14717 GCA_034695005.1 Cryptops parisi | reverse complement strand
GGGAAATCACTAATTTAAACCATGACCATATACTGATTAAGTGATTGACGTTGAAGATCTGGAACTTTGGCATCAGCTGAAGGAAGACCAACAGGAAACAGAAGCAATAACTTCTCATTGATAGGACGATTCAGTAGCTGGCGAAGAGATGGACCACAATTCATTGGTGTTGTAGTGACCGTAACCAATCCTGCATGCTAAAATATATTTCACAATTTTTTAAATGTTATAGTTATATTCATACTAAAAGGTGATCAAAAAGTCAAACACATAAAAGTTGAAGCATTGCTATATCAAAGTTTTTTCTGTAGGCCTACCAATTATTCGTTTTGGTAATAATAATATCCTAGGCAGTGGCGTTCCTAGAAGGGTGCGAGGGTTGCGGACCGCATCATTATCTAACTGTTAAATAATGGGTTCGTTCACTGCGAAAACCAGTACCGGTAAAGGAAAGGTCTGATTTAGTCAAGACGTTCACTAAGAACTAAATGCTTGTGTATCTGTTCTTGTTTGTTTATTTTTAAATTATTTATTATAATTTATTTTCATTTGAGAATTCAAGTATTTCCATAAGGAATAAAGAATAAAGCTTGTCAGTTGAATGTTGTTTAGGGCAATGCTTTTCAACGAATTGTATCTCATGTAAGTAAAACATGTAACATTGAATGAACATCATTTTGATGTAGTTCTTAAGTGTTTTCACTTAATATTTTATTGTTTTCTTAACAAATTTTCACTTTAACTCAGAAACTCAAGTGTAAATTTATTTAGCTTTGCAAATGATGTTTAGATTTAAACGTAATTTTAATTATATTAATAGTTGTTTGCCAGTAGTTTATTTGTTGCTACTATTCCCATTACATTGTTATACACTGGAATTACGTTTCACGAGTAACATTAGTATAAAAACATTACTAAGAATATTTTTTGGTCTGGTTTGTAAGGTCTGGGGGTGGGGTGACACCATGAGTTACCGCATCGGGTGACACCCACCCTAGGGATGCCACTGATCCTAAGATTGGACTATTATTGACTACAGTCATCTAAAAATCCTCCACATGTCAAGTATTTGACATCTAGTGTGTATTTTTTTATGACAGGAGAAAAATGATACCAAGTTACATCAAAGTTCAAATGTGTATAAATTGTTTCAAAGTGGTTATGATTGTTTTTTGTAACAAGATGAGCGCACCATGAAACTTCTGAAAATTATAAAACATTCTATCTTTCTTGCGATGAGTATAAAGTGTCTCCAGTGTAGCTTTGTTCATCGAGAAAGTTAACCTTTTTTTATTAGGAACACTATGGTAGATCTTCACCTTAAAGCATCATTCGTCTGCCACTGTGTTAATTGGTTTTACTTTCTTTTAACTGAGTTTAACTAAGCCCATAACCTATACAATCTATGCCAGGCAAGTAATTAATGATGAATGAGAGAGAAATGCTAGTGAGCAGCAGCAAGGAAGTACAGTTACAGACAGAAACATAAACAAAATATTGCCACACCAGTGACAGCACACAAAAACAAAATCAGAAACCAATAAGTCTATGTGAAGTGTTCTCAGTTTCTATATAGTTCACGTGATACTGGCAGAGATACATCATGTTTGCTTTGCTGTTATTTGAGATTAAAAGACTATTAAAAAACCTGTTTATAATTAAATTATCCATCTATTGTTATAAAAAGTAACTAAGCATAAAGTGAATAAAACTTACATGAATGGCGAGTACTAAGAAACCTGCAGAAATAGCAGTGCTTAATTCACTGTAGTAGTGATTCTTTTTACGGCCATCTTTACGAAAACCATGAACCTGCCGAAACAGAAGGATAATGTATGGTGCTTCAGTTAAGTATGGTTTATTCCAGTTGGTCTTGATTGCTTGCAAATCTGACACCCATTGTTCACCCATGCGGCGAGTGTAATTTATGTATTCTTCATGCTCAATAATTTCACGAATTTTTTGTTTTATTTCTGAGTTGGCCACAACAACATATGTCCATGGTTGCGTATGTGCACCGCTTGGTGATGTTCCTTCAAAACAATTGTAAAAAACACTAGTTAAGATTGAGCAAGTTACATTCTACTTTTCACTTGTAGTATACATTATATACATTTAACTTCATAAAGGCATACTTCAAGTTTGCTTAGAAATGAGAAACTTAAAGACAAAGCTACCGGTACTATTTGATATACCGGTATTTTATAACTGTCAGTATTTCTCATCTCCATTATATAAATAGTGGTAAAAAAAATCAGACTTGTTAAATTATCATCATCTAGTCATTTGCAGGATACAGTTTTCAGTAAAATCCATTCTCTGCAAAACAAAACGTAAAAAAAAAAGTGGAAAGAAATAAAATCGAAAACTGTATCTAAAAATGACATGGCCAACAAATTATCTGAAAAGACTCAGCTCAGTATAAACATCTTGATGTCAAAAGTGAATGGGATCTGTTTAAAGCAGGACTCTTCAGTGCTAAATCTTTAGTGGAAGATTTGGAGTGGCAATGGTTGGTAAGAACCCCTTGGTGGAACCAGGCGTTTCAAGTAGTCATCAAATGAAAACAAATAACCTTTCGAGCTTGGATCTGAAAATCTTTGATTTTCTCATAGCTATGAAGATAAGCTCAAACTTGTTAAATTAGCTGTGGCATCAGCCAAGGTAAGGAACTGGGAAGATTTAGAAGTGACTCTCTCAATAACAATTTTAGAAAAGCCTAAAAAGTGTTCTGGCAAATCTGCAGCCACTTTTGTAATGACATTAAGTTAAGTTTTATTAAGGGCAATTGGGGATATACCTGTCGATGTATGGTAAAAAAGCTTCACCTGTGAAAACCAGCTCCTCCAACAATAGATGAAATCCTCCCGAGAACTGCTCAATCAAAATGACCAAACACCATTAACAGTAAAAAGGAAAGCAAAGAAGGTCCAACTAAGACCAAAATTTAAAAAATGCCGTAATACTATGTATGTCTTGAATCTGGAACGGCTGTGGGGGCACTGTTGAAATCAGGTCTGGGTGTTTTAAAGTGGGGAAGTTTGTTTGGCTAACTTGTCTCGTCACGGTTTGGTTGTCTGGGAATCTTTAAAAGAAAGTAGACCAGAAAGAATGTTAGCAGTTGCCGTAGCATAACTTTTCTTTGTGCCTGCCAGGTAAAGCTTAACAAAAGTCCTGCCGAGCAGAATTTCTGATATTGCAGACCAGAAAACTCAAGGACTGTGTAGATTATTATTGAGAGAAATAATACAGATCAGTTTTCAATATTACAATAAATAAACAAGACATCTTGGGAGTTTATCTCATCGTCACCTTGGTGGATTTGGAGAAGAGATACAACACCCGTGTGACTGGGGTTCAATATGCAAAGTGATGAAAACGTTTTAGTCAGAGCAAGAGGCTTAGTTATATTTCAACAACAACAGCTGTAACTACGTATGTTTTTAGTCGCAGATCAGGATGCGTTATTCTTTGAGGAGGCATACTCCGACAGGGGTGTGCTCTGTCATTACTCCAGCTTTTAAACTGTATAGATAGGATCGCCAGATGCAGCCTTAGACACAACAGTTTCTCAATTGAAAGAACCAGGGTAAGTCATTTGCTGATGATTTAGTATATTGACTTCATCCCAGTCTCGCGTCCAGTACACACTTAAAGGCTTTGCATCTCATTGTGAATTTCATCACTTTGATGAAATTCCAACACTTAGAACACTTAGTTGAAGCTGATATCTTGAAACCCTTTAGTCACCTAAAGCCCTTTTCAGTATATTCTACAGACCAGCAAAAACGTTTTGACATCTTGAGCGTTGTTTTCCCATGATGGGCATGCAGCGATTAGCAGAGATGTGTTTAAAGATTTATTTTTGTTAAGCTGACCTAAAGAGTGAAGAGTAGTGAAAACGAAACTCAGCCAAAAGCAAAAGTCAATCCCAGTAAATCCCTCACCTATGACCATGAGCAGTGAATGATGTCTGATAAAATGAAATCTTTATGGATGATTACTCATGTGGCGATTCTTAATAGAAATTGTAACACTTCCGTCTGATACTACCGCTATGCATAAAAATCGATCCCAGCTTCGTTAGTTTTGCCATCTTTGAATCATCGCATTCTACAAGTTGAGATGATGAAACAGATCTTCCAAGTCACACAGGAAACTAGGAAAGCCTAGCACCAAGAGGATACCGTAGAAAACAATAGAAGAACCAAACAGTCCATAACTTGACTCTAAAAGTCTAGGACTGGGCTGTCACTGAGTAAATGACTACAAATGTGCAGTGTTTCAGTCCTCACACCTTTGATAAAGGCACAGAACTCATCTAATTGATTTGTAAAACCACAATTTTCTTGTTCATTTTGGTACTACTGATTTTCATTAATACCATTGGACTAAACTATGCACATGTGGTTTCTCAAACCACAATATTTTTGAGGGGCTAAGTTACAGTCGATTCCTTTCTAAAATGCGAATTCTAAAGTTGTCTTCTTTCCCAGCACCATTTTTTCCATCACCAAAACATGCTCATCATTCCACAAAACAACACTTCCTTCCCTTGGTAATATTATTTTCTGTTGTATCTCTGTATAACATATTAATTAACCAAATAGGCTAGTAATCACTGCAGTCAATTACATGAAAATATAAGATTAACACATTTCCACATTTATCAAAATGACCTAATACAATATGCAGTATCCCTTTGAAAAGCTAGTAATAGTTACTATCTTATTTATTGAAATTAATATGAACCAATATACTAGGTAAATAAAGAAGATACAATTTCTACAATTATAAAAAAAGTCCTCTCCTTATAAACTTGCAAAAAAATATCCTCTTGATTAAAAAATGTATGACACAAAATAAAGTAAAAATATGTATTAGCACACCTGCTGCCTTGATGATGTTTTCAATAACTTCACGAGGAACCATTTCCGAACTGATTTTTCGACATGAACGTCTTTGATTGATGACACTATAGAACTCTTTTGATTTGGATATCATTTCTTCTGGCGAAAGTAACCTTATTTGATATGGGACATCACCTATGTTTTCTTCTTCCTCGTCTAAGAATGGTTCATTTTCATCATCTAATTCTTCAGCTTCTCTTCCATCCAAAGGAAATCTCTCAACCACGTTGATGCTTGATTTGGCATTTTGACTTTTTCTACTACCTGTATATCTACTGCGTAATAACAATACTAAACATGTTGCTATGATGATTGATGAATATACCAGTACATTTTGCGGCTGATTCCAGACAAATTCAAACACTGGTTTCAAATCAATAATATCCATTTTGAGAATGTGCTCGATGATAACTTAACTCAATAAATGTTAAACTGTTATCTGGCACAGCAGTTTTCAACATGAAATGACGTGAAAACAACCTTTCACTGTCCTTAATATTGCCTTTGAAGTGTGACACAGAAGCCTCATTATCAGTTTTTCTCTCACTTTCGTTACTCCATATGTTTATTTTAAAACTCAAAACTGCTCATAATTTGCATAAACTTTATAGAAATACTAAGAAGCTGACAAAAATAGATAGCCTATAGGTAGCTAAAATTTCTTGGTTTAAAATTATTTAGTATTTACAAGGAATAAACTTACATTATTTCAAATTACATCATTGAATTATTTTTTTTATGAAACTTGAGATCAATTTATTGTTGATAACATTACTTACATAAAGTTAGTTATCAAGCTCGATAACACCAGTTAGGATTATTAAGATTAATTTTAAAATAACTTTATGATCGTTGATTTAAAAAATGAATAGTAAATTAAATTTTGATAGCTTGCTGATGATATGAGTAGCCTACTTTTTGAAAGGTAATTAATGATTATAAAATTGTTGATTCTATGTTAATGACAGAATTCAGCATTTCTTTAAATTACTTTGGAATCAATTTTATTCATTCTCTACTCTACTCCAAGTATGAATTGCATAATTGTATGGAGCAGCGGTTCTTAACCTTTTCATAAACACGTAGACCAACCGCCAAAACCATATTTCAGTATCACCAACAAAAATATGTCTTGTATACGACATAATATAGCGTTATGTATTGGTGTTAAGCGTTTATGAAAATATTGAGAACTAGCATTGTAAATTGCCCAAATTATCCAAGTACTAGCTGTATCCCGTAAAAAAATGAGCGGAGAGGGGGAAAATTGATTCAATTCATAAATAAAATGCATCGATTTAACTCATGTTGCTTCGCGACATTCGTTAGAGTTAGTGTTTTATGTTTATTTCATCTCATTGGTTATGGTACTGCTTATGTTTGTGTTGGTATGATAACCAATTATTATGTTGTTATGGACAACATAGTAATTCGTTACGTTTGTTTTTAGTTGTTGTCATGGAAATATTCTGTCACAGAAAGAAACACACAGAGAGAGACAGACAGTTGGCTTTTATATTGTTTAATTACCTGTCATCTCTTGCACACCACTGGTTGAGAACTGCTAACCTAAGCAGAGCATTCAACTATTAAGCAACTTGTATTCACATACACGGTTAATAAGACGAGTACCGGTACTGCTTTAGTAACAAATGGTTTAGCCTGCATTATTGCAAATTCTATACGCTCGTAGAAAAGTACAAATGAACGATTACTGTAACGTTGCCAATTTGTTTTTCCTGATTGTATTATCTTTATAGTGGCTTTGAGAATGTAAATGTGCATAGACTTGCAATGAAAATTTAACCAAATAATTTAAAATCGAAAATTTAATATCGGTAACTGTTATCCACAACAATATTTCATACCGATTTCATAAAAACCAACCGACTATGTGAATAAGTTATTTCAGAAGCTGCTGAGAGTTCAGTGAATCCGATTCACTTTCAATATATCCCCCAAGGCATTTACAAACACGTAGTGATAAAATAAGCACTGAATAACTAGTAGATTTTATGATACAGGTCAACCATGTGAGATGTGGAAACTAAATGACCCAGAAACATCAGTAATCCGGAATGAATCTCAACCAGTTAAATCCTGTAGTGGTTTGTGAGAGCTATCAACAGAATAAGTTGTTTGCAAGTTTACAAGAATTGTTATTTTTTGTCATTCAATTTTCATTACTAAATGGGTACTGTAAAGGTCGAATGGTTTGAGGATTGATATATTTACTTAATATATTGATATAAATTGACTTAAAGAATATATTTAAAGGACCCATCAGTAATAAAGAAAAAAATCTTGTCCAGAATGGTTCAAAAGTACTCTAAATTATTCCAGATTTCAGGTTGTCATCTTGAACCAAATTTAATTTAAAATTGATACCACGAAAATAGGGTCAAAAGTACTGACTGAGATTACTTTATTTTTAGACAACTGGGTCGTTTTAAATCATAGGGAATTAATTAAAAATTTCAATTTGAGAAAAATATGTTTTATTACCTATGATGTGTCCATAGGTAGGTACTTGGAGTTTAACGAGGGCACCAACTGGTCGTTTGTGCATAGGGTTGCATGCTATAGTATTCTTATTGGTTCATAGTGCCATGTAACATTCTCGAATTGGTCCAGCAATATACCGGAAATTCTTAGTCTATTCTATGGCATCCATAGACTAAGAATTGAATGACTAAGACTAAGAGCCATATCGACAATGTTTGCTCACAGTGAGGACAGTGTGAGTGTGAACACATGCTCATCTCAGTGAATGTTAAATGGGAAAGTCACTGAGATTAGCATCTACTCTCCTCATGGTGAGCAGGCATTGTCAATATGGCCCCAAGAATGAGGCCATAGTCATGATCTATAAAAAAAAGACAAAAAATCTATGCCTAGATCATGACTTAGTGACCTCATTTCATGAATGGGAAAGTGTAAAATGTGAGTTAGTTCACTATGGTTTAATATGATGCAATTATAGAAGAAAGATTGATTGTCATTGCGATTGGATCAACTTAATAAACACTTTTGAAGTTTGATTTTGTGCAGCATTTTTGTCCACAGTAAAACAACAGCTGCTAAAACTTTATGCACGCTACAACGCTACTGGTGATTAACCGATAACATTATTGCACTGTTTGTTATAGTCATCTTTAATTTGTATTCAAACGTCAAAAATGTTTAATAATATAACAGTAATCAATACACATTGCGTGTGTTGTCCATTTCCAAAAAAAATGTATCCAACCTTATTTTAAAATCGAACTATATATAAAAAAAAGAGGTGTTAAGTGGTGACCATTTTCTAATTACATGCAATTTTTTTCTAATGGAAATACAATAATTTTTTTTATTCTACTGTATACTGTCAAATGAAATTATCAAGCAATAAAAAGGGTTTTGCAAATGTCATTGTTATTTGCGTGATCAGTATCAGCTACTTCTCCTTCTCATAAAGGGCATACATCCAGTAAATTCCCCCAACTTGATGACTTTTTTTATATATCTCCCCACAGATCATCAGCAATCCCCTCACACCTCATCCATGTTACACATATATAGACGGTCAAGGTCATTATATGTATCTCGATCATTTTCAGCAAAATAGCAACCACAGTGGAAAAAAAAACAAGTTTAGATATATTGATCCATTATATCGACTAGTTGACGTGCAAAACGCTGGATGACGTGTTGGCAGTATAAAAGCGTGCAATCGACAGTTTCCAGGGATACGAGAAGAACAGTCGACCAAAACTTTGCTCCCGGTTCTGGTCAACAGTATGAATCCCAAGAAAGGGTTGCCGAAACTTCTTTTGAGGAGATTCACTGTATCCAATATAGTGTAGCAGCAGAACCAAAGATGAAATCACCTTTAAAGGTAAGCTTAAGTTAGATTTAGATTTAAAGTTCTGGTATGCTGTATGTCATTGGTAAAGGGGATAAAAGTAGGCCATCGGACCACATGACTATAGTAGAGAAAGCATATGGCAGACATACCAGTTCAGTGTTCAAGTACAGTAATTGGATTGCATTAACAGATTTGCCATATTTACGTTGCTATAAACAAAGTAAATATTGCAACAATTTGAATAAAAAAATTTGTCACTTTAGCATTTCTTGTGAAGCCTAGGTTTCACTTCACTGCTAGTGCTTACGATTCCAGAACTAATGAAACAATCTCATTACTGTAAGTCATTAAGTTTACAGACACATTAATGACAATTTATGTGGTTTAAATCAAGCTTGGAGACAATAAGTTTACTAGTAATCTATAAAAAAAATATTACAATCACATTTACAATCACTTGGTTCTTGGTTTTGGTTTCAAATACTGCTGTATTAAACTTTCCGGGATGCAATTGTGCAATTATTAGTTTGGATATTTTAATTTATGTTCAAAGATTTAGAACAGATACCAGTAGTTGAAATTCTTTTTCATAATGTGATATGATTCATATCATATGTAAAGTCATCAACACAACATCCTGTTAGGGTACGGGTAGAGCTTGTTTGCTGAAGAACTTGAACTCTGGAAAAAAGCTCTAGAAAATATCTCAAAACATATAAAAAATAAATTATAAAACGAAGCCAATCGGAAAAGTTCACCACCTAATGTATGAGTGGTGGTAATGGTATCGTTGGTGAATTGTAAAGCTATCGTATAAATAATCTCGAAATTTCAAGTTCTTCTGCCATGCAGTTTGTTGTAAAAATTCATTTGAACCAAACCTAGCTCCAACACTTGCATAGGCACGTGCAGTGTCCAGATGTAATGCTATCATTGCTTTGACTGTTGTATTGTCTGTTGAGTACAATGGTCTCATCTGTAGTCACAAGTCTAATCTGTCAGTAATCATAATCGCTGGATAAAGTCAGTTGTATTTCTCTTAAACCGATCCAAATATTCTTGGGAAGTTTTCCATTCACAATTTGCATTCCAATGCGTTTTTGATCTCCTTTCAGTGATCACGGCACTTATGGAAATCTTTCCCATACCTGATTTTTCAGTTAGCATATGATATACGATACCCATTCATTTGAGATGTTCACTTTGAATGTTTACAATATACTGTCTGACTGATTAGATTCAAGGTAGCGGTATTCCAGAAAGAAAAGAGTTGCGTTTTGGCAACTATTTTGGGAATATAATTTTTCAAACAGCCATTACTCATCTCTAAATAAAAGTAGAAAACCAAACTCATACATTTTTAGAAAGAGTATAAAATAAACTTTATTTTTGTTTTTAAATCTGTAGTCAAAACCACTTAGGAAATATTCACTTTTTTAAACCGGGGCAAAAAACTTTTGCCCACCCGGTATAATCATGATGTGAGATATGATTTACAAATTAAAAACAAGATTCACAGATAATGGAACAGTAAAACTAGTTGGAAATGTAAGTACGGTGGTAGGTATAATAAGTTTAATTCACTTATGTCTAAGTTAATGATTAATTCACTTTTTAGTCCATGTTTTCAGTAATGTTTTTAAAACCAAGTAAAAAGCGTTGTTAAGAGTTTAACGCAAAACACAATTTTATTGTTAACTTCAAATTAAATAGGTTTTGTATTTTAACATTTTGGCCAAGTCCACTGTAAAGGAAGTTCTGCCAAGGCTTTGTCTTGGTCGAATCATTGAACTTCCTGGTTGCTAATCATAAAAGCAGACAACGCCTCTGAAAAATTCTTATCGATTTATTTTACAAGCTAATGTCATGGGGAATAATTCTAAAATCATCTTTGCGTGTGTTTTCACTCTTTCCAGCTAAAGGGCAAAAGTAATTGCTGGTATCGTTAGATCTACCGTAGCTAATAAAAGTGATTTAACCTGTGCCACCACGTGAACAAAATCTGAGTATCATACAACATATTCATCTTATTTAGACCTTGAACACTTTTAAAAAAAAACTTGGGTATTTTTAGGAGATAATAAACATGTAGAAATGAGTAAAAAGATAATGTGTTAAAAAATTGGAATTTCTAACCCAATTTTTTTCGGTTTACAACAAGAATATTGACATTTGTCATTTTTGTTAAGCATTCTAACTTTTAGAACAAGTACTGTATTCTAAACGTGTACCAACTAACTACACGCTAAAAAGTTCCAACAGTAACAGAATCTATTGAATTCAAAAGAATTCAAGTGACAAGTTTAAATGATGACTTTTAGTTTGGTATGTGCAACAAATTTGCATCTCTCATTCTTGTTATAAATTCTAAATTTTATAACTATTCTAAACTTGTAAGGCATACTGGTACACGATGAAAACATTTTAAACAGAATTTGTTAATTTTAATTTTTAATTAAATGCTCTAAAGATTCTTAGATCGTAGAAGATCCTTACAGGATTTATACAGTAGAATTTGTTTTGTTTGTGCAATATTGACTAAATTCGTAAAACAAGCTCATTAGATTTTGGTTCTGAAAATCAAATCCGTAAATCCGTTGAAGCTCCTTTAGGTTTAAACAGTGAAATTATAGCTTTGTTTGTACAACAATGAATAAATTTGCAGGTTGTGAGACTTTATGTTTATCATGTTATGACAAATCTATATTGAGTTAGCCCAACTTTTTATTGTCTGGTGCTGACAGAGCAGACAGTAAAAAAAGTTAATTATTTTTTACTTTAGCTACATTCAATGAAGTAAATTTTACAGAAACAAACCATTTGTTTGCTTAACTCATTCAATATTCTAGTAGGAGTCTAGGACTTTTTCACATAAGAAAACTCATTCAACAATTTCGTATATCAACCAAACTAAAATGCAATGTAACCTGCTCAACTGTTAAGTATATGGTTTGCCATATTTTATTGTACTGTGGCCATTTCAAGAGTTCACAGCCTAACACATAAGTAATAATTGGCAGTGGTGGTAATACTGTATTTCGAGTATCATTGGTTCATTGTAAAGTTACAGCTATCTTATTAATAACATCAAATTTTTAAGTTAGCTGTTGAGGACGGTTTACGCATAGGTTGTTAGTATTGGCAACTTTTTTGGCGGGTATGCTTTTTTTTTTAAACAGCCATTACTCATTGTCAAATTGAATGTAGGCCCCTAAACCCATAAGTTTTTACAAAGAATATACCGGTACTTTCACTAAATAAACTATATTTCAGTTTTTTATTCGCCCACGTACTATAGCTCAAACCATTAAGCAGATATTCACATTTTCAAACTGGGGCAAAAACGTTTGGTCCACCTATTATAGTTGATTCTGGCTGTAGATTAAGCAGGTGTAGATAGTGCCATAATGAGTAGTGTATAGAGACACATGGAGTACTGTATAGTGACATACAATGTTCATATTTCTTATTACTAACTTTTAGTGCTTGAATCGGTAAGTCTTATTATTACATTTTTCAAGCTTTCAAATTATTAAAATATGATATTGATGATTGAGGACTACCCTAATTTCAATTTTTGGTGCAGAATTGGAAAACTTATTTCCAAAACGTTTTATTCCACTTTTGATAATCGCTGATTCTAAATATTTTATTTTCAAGACTCAAAACTTATTATTTCCTACTGAAAAGCACTCTCAAAAACTACGTTTATATTCAAAGTCTATGGTCAAATGAATCTTAAAAACCGTTTCCTTAAAAATTGTGTTTTATGGATTTAAGACGTTTTGACTTCAAAAATTAATAAACTCTTCAATTGGATCGTCTTAAACCACATAGGAAACAAAGTAAAAAACTTCAATTTGAGAAAACGATAATGTTATGAATTGTTTGTCATAGGGTTGCATGCTATTCCGATTGGTTTATAGTGTCGTGTAGCTCTATAAGAACTAGTCTTGTATTAAAATTTCGAAAACTGCAAACTTATACCTTTTTAACAACACGTACTATAGCTATGATAAGAACAGGAGTCATCAGAATAAAACATGCATGTTGTATGCGATGATTCCCATTGTGGTGATGTGGTACCGGTAGTCTACCCAACATTCTCTCTTTGGAATTCCACTCATTGGAAATTGAAGTCACGTGAATAAGACATACCGATCAGTGGATGGAGGGTCACACATTATGTATCATACCTTATATGTATGTACGTTATACATTTGTACGTTTATACGTTGTACTTATGTATCGTACCTTAATATATACTGATGTAAAACTTTGGTTTATGTTGGGGGACGCTTCAAATCTGAATTGTAAGATAATTCTTTTTAATATACAACACATTAACATTTTATTCTAAAACGTATATATAAGCTACACAGCTTTACTTTTGTGGTTGAAAGTTGATTTGACAAGCCACATGTGGCTAGATTGCTTAAGGGTCAACTCTTGCTTCTGAAATTAGTTTTTTCAAAAGTTGGGGAGGCGGACAAAGATCTTACACGTAAATACTGGTACCGGTATGCAAGTACAGTTCATAACACTGATCATAATGTGGGGTAATTTGTTGGAGGGTGTTTAAGACTTTTCCAAAGCATACTGTATTTTCAACAATTTTAGCAATCAAGATTAAATTGTACATTATTAAGCAATGATAAAAATGCTCAACTCATTTACAAATGCAGAAATGTTCAGGGGAATACTGTACTTGGGAATAATTGATGATAAACAAACCTTGCGATCAAAGTTGTTGATCGAAAATTTAAAATAATATTCGTAAACAATACCGGGTCGTAAATAGGTGACATACAATTACCAGCTTGAGTTTTCATTTTCCTTATAGAATTCTACGGGGATTTCAAGTTTTTTTTCAAAGTTAGCTGAAAATTATTAATACAACGTTTCGATTTTCAAAAGTCTAAGCTGAATGAAATATTGATATCAATGAAAAACAGAGTGTAAATGAATGAGCAGTAAATGAATTTGTAAATGGTGAATTGAACTCAGAATTCACAGTCAATTTCTTGTTACAAACGTGCGGGTACTAGATGTGTATGATGGAACATGAGATAAGCATGAAACAAGTTATGGTACCGTACTCAACAAAAAGAAGAAGTACAAAATATGTGTAGATTAAACATGGTTTCATATTTGTATTTTTAAATTACATTAATACACCTTCTTTTATCTTCATTTTTATCATATTGTTTTTGCACAATGCAGAAACACAATGTAAAAAAATTAAGGAAAAAATTAAAAAGTTTCTCACCTTAAGTTACTGACTGGGTAGCTTACTCCTTCATACACAGAAACGACGTTTAGCTTCTTAACTAGAGGCTTTTTCAAGTTGAAAAAGAAAAAAAATAAAAATAGGAAACCAAAAAAAACAAAAAACATTAGAGAAAAAACCTACGAAGAGAATAGCTGTAAACAGCTTCCCACACCAAAACCGCATTTCTATTTTTGCCTTTTTTAACTTGAAAAAGTCTCTAGTTAAAAGGTGAAACGTCGTTTTTGTGTGTGAAGGAGTAAGCTACCCAGTCAGTGACTTGAAGTAAGAAACGTTTTGAATTTTTTACTTTACTTTTTCATTATGTGGTTAAGGGTAGAGGATTGTGCTAAAAAAGAAACAAAACAAACAAACAATGTAAGCCTACATTGCTTAGATTTTGCACAATGTACCTATACATATTGTATGTGTGCTGCTGCATGCTAGCTGATTAGGAATAAGTGAAATCGTAAAAAATTCCACTTAGATTTAGGTAATGATCAAGTTGCATATAGATGTCCTTCTTTATTGGTTTCTAACTCAAAGCCATTATTTGTTTCAAAACAAAACAGTTAGACCATTTATGTCTGACACCTAATACCAAAAATCAAATGTTTGTTAAAGCTTACTAGATTAACTCTAACATATGTATGATATTGATATCTAATTGATTATAACCTGTACGAAC
>JAQIWH010005408.1:0-14719 GCA_034695005.1 Cryptops parisi | reverse complement strand
CAAATCGCGCCCTGCAATGATTTATTTATATACCATATGCCCTCATGTATTAGTCTATATCATGTAAATGTTGATTCACGATAATTGGCCACAAAATTTGTATTTTTTCATACATCGCGTGTAAATGTCTACCTACACTTTCTTGCAGTTTTATAGGGTACGGTATTATACTTCGTACACGTAGCATTCTTGTAGGTAGTAAAGTAATGTCGCATAAGTACAGTTAGTTGTACAGTTGAGGTTTTGAACTTTCTTCAACATCTCGTGTAAACAACACCTTGTTTATAATCTTTTCCTTTATACGTCTTCTTTATTGGTCTAGACATCAATTGAGCTTGTGCTGATCAAATGTTGGACTCAAATTAAAATATGAATTTCAGCCCCTCAAAAGTAGCATCCATGTCATAATCATAAATTAAATCTTTAAAGAAGCCTAAAAAAGTCGACTTTTATACGAGTATATACGATATAATCAAAGATTTCAAATGATTTTTATTAGTAAAAACTGTAGATATTACGTGGGAACAATATTATCTAAATTTGTCAATTTTTTCAAAGGATGATATTTTCGTATTCATCTTGAGGTTAGAAGACGTTCAGTAGAGAATGATGCATGTGAGATGGGTGGAAAGTGCGGGAGAGGTGGGAAGGGAATAATAACGTCGAAAAGAGAGGAGAGTGAAACAATCATTGGGTTAGGAATAGCGCAAGTTGAGTGCGTGTCCAGTGCCATAAATCACGGTTGACACCGAGCGCTGCGCCGGGAGAATTATGACATTTCGCAAATTTACGTTTGCAGGACTGGTGCGTGGAAACACGGAAATTGCATTAATAAACAACCTGAAATAATAACATTTCTTAGCGAAAATTTCCAGAAGGGAATTCTAATTATTACCAAGCACGAAACTGAATGCGGCCCTCTCATAAATCAAAACCTTTCCTGCATTATTATGAACCTTTCGCTCTCGAATACAACGATTCCACTACTGCTAGGAATCACCATTGCCTACTTACCAAACAGGGCTTATCGGTTGACTGACTCGCTGACATACTGAATCGGTACGCCTATAGTCGTAATGACAACTACGGTTTTACATTTATACCGCGATTCAACTGCGAAACGTGTTACGCGCGTTCAATCATGACGTCATTATTCGACGATGACATTACTTGACTATTGTAACAGAGTATATGTAGACCACGTGTTACAATTTTTTTGTATATATTTATTTATTTATTGTATAAATTTTGTATATATATATATATATATATATTTGGAAAGTAAAGACATTTTTTGGTCAGTTCACGTGGAAAGTCAAGACGACAGATGTGTTGTTGTTGTTGTTGTGTATCATTTAACACCACCCCGAGTTCACGCGAAGAGGCATTGTGGGTCGCAGGAAACGAAGGGGTCATTTGCTCGCCCACTCATAGTCATTCACTCGAGAGTAGTATTATCTGTGGGTCGACGACTCTTCCTCATACCGAGCCACTCATTGACGAACCCCCGAGTCATCTCGGTCCAACCTGGTCATCGGCCCTTTTGGCCCTTCTTTAGCCCCACTCCTCTCCCCCCCCTCCTTTTTAGTTGATTGTGTCGCCAGGTGAGATGATACAACAGCTGCCGTTTTTCTATACAAAGATATTTACTAAAAAAGAAAGAAAAACAGATCTTCATTCTAACAGAAAAAAGTTTACTTTTAAAATCTTTTTATTTTATTTTGTATTTTATTTTATTTTTTTTTTTGGAATTTTAGGAATTTTTTTTCTTCACTTAAGCGTGTTTTCGTGCATGACCTGCGCATCTTCGGAAGTGTGAGTGATGGGCAAATAGCTTTGAGTTGACTGACGGAGTCGATTAGTTTCGGTGTGTGTAAAACCCGATGTTGTTAAGTTAGTAGACGGGGTACATGTGTTCGATGAAGAATGGTGTTTGAAAAGCAAAATAAAATCACGTGGTCGGATTTAGTTTGTGCAACACCAACTAGCGAAATTTTAAATCGCAATTTTGCTTTGAGGTTATTTCATATTATAGTATAGTCAAAGCCACACAATTTATTTATTTGGTACTCATCATAAGTGCTGTGGTTCATATTTGAAACCGAGTTTATCACAATGCAGATAATGGGGCTTTTTTTTTATTGTAATGAAAGATTGTTATTACTGTATACTTGTATCATCATTGACTCACCTTAAGACAGCCAAAAGGTTTAACCGTTTGGCTGCCTAGTTCATATGCAGATATCAGGCTATTTTTATTTTCATTTTTTTTATAATTTTGATGCTGTGCTTGAAATGAACAATATAAAAAATATGTTTCGGATAATGTTGTTAATCATATTATTCGACCATGACATTTTTTTTGCTTGAAAAAATAGCGTTAGGGAAAAATATGATGATGTTGTAATCAACGCTAATATTTGACTACAAAATTTTTTTTTGTCGTAAAATCACGTGGTTGTAAAAATATCGTTAGGAAGAATGATTGAAAGTGCCACTTTGGTTCATAGTTGTTTTCTTTGTTTCTTTGATCCACTTTATGCGTACACATTTCTTTTATGTGGAATTGTATTTCCGTTAATTTCTGACATGATTTCGTTCAGGGTGAAAGATGGGTGAGTAAGGGAAGGGGAGGGGGGGTATATATTATCACGTGACTGTCGTCTGCTAATGGGTAAGGTTGCTGCTTGTTTGTAATAGGAAGATGCTCCGCCTAAGGCTGTCGGAAGGCACGCAGCTCGGCGACCTCAACAACACTCCTCCACCTTCTTTGCTTGACAAGGCGTCTTCTTCTTCTTCCCCCTTCTCCTCCTTTTACCCACCTTTCATTCTTTAATTTTTTTATACATTTTTTTGTCCCCTCGGGCCTATCGAAAAGCTCGGGGTCGACGTTGCTTAATTGAGTTCTTTACGAAGGACCCGCGAGCGTCCAGGGAGTTGACAGTTGGCGAGAGAGATGCATCATCCACCCACACTTTTATAATGGATGGGGAAAGGTTGAGAGTTTCATACATAGTTTTTTTTGTATGTGTGTATACTTCAAAGAACACGAGAAAACGAGTTCACTTCAGTTGACATAGAGTACTAACAGATTTGTTGTTGTTGTTGTTGTCGTCTCTGCTTAGTTGTCCGGATTACGTGTTTTGCTCCTGAAAGTATAAAGTATTCTACTACAATAGATCTGAAGTGTAGGTTCGCATTAAAGTACATCGAAATGAACCTCAACTAGTAAGATATGAAATTTTTTAGTCGTAAAAAGTTTTGGTAAAAGAGTTGTTTTCAATTTAGAAGTTTAGTTTGTGTTTATGAGACGTTATCGTTTCTAAACATCTTACTCATTAGCAAGACAAACTGAAACTTTTCTCCATGCATAATACAAGTCGCATGAATCTATATAACGTTAATGACCTGTTAAAAAGTGTACACAGTTTTTAATAATGTTGTAGAACTTCCAAAACTTGCAGCTCACATGCTTATTATAAATTAAATTACGTTAATAAATAAAACTGACTATTCGTTATATTACCCCAAAAGTTGTTTCAAACATGGCTGCTACTGTTTGATTTCACATACAAATATATTTTAAAAAAATATGCAATTTTATTTTTTCAAAAGCAGCTTTTGTTTAGTATACAAACGTTGTTTGTAACTACTTTTATATAATTCATTCGACCGTGGTCTCATCATCGTGTTTAGTGGTCTTTTTATTTAGTTCTTTAGTCGTTTTTATTTTATAATTGTTTCGTTGTTGGTTTTCTGTGGGAGAATGCATTCGCTCGTGTATAGGTCATACAAAAACCGCAAAAGAAGAAGAAGAAGCTTCTTAAACTTCCGCAATTTGCTCGCAGGAAGTTAAGTGCGGTTGCTTCTTCCGAGTGTGTTTATTTAAGGGGCGCGTGCCTCGTTTGGGTTGGAAAAGGTGACTTTACTAGACCAAGAAGAAGAAAAAACTACGACTCTAACCGACCGCAGGCTAAGAAGTTGCTAGTAGCAACTACAACTGGTGTACTATGTGGTAGTGGTAGTAGTGAAGGTGTGGGTGGGGATAGAGAAGTGCAACAGTTTGTTGTAAGTAGTGGTTTGTCTTGTAACCGCAGGTTGATCTTAACCCAGTTTTTCTTTTACAGTTTGTGTGTATTTTGTGGATTGTGTTTGCTTGTTTTCGGGGAAGTTTTCTTAAGCTCCCAGTGCGTTCCGGTTTTTATATCTCCATTGTTTTGATAGGTTGTTACAGTCAACTTTGTGGGGGTTTTAATTTTACATTAGTGGTCGTAAACAGTTGAAAAGAGGAAGAGATCGCGTTGAAAGCTTGCTTGCTTTTTTTTGGCGTAAACTTCAAAAAACAGACAGGGTTAAATGGTTATATTTTCATTTTATAGTGTCCAAACTTTATTCAAAAAGTCCATTTTATTCCAAGCACTATTCAAAGGGACTGAGTAACACACAGGGGATTTTAAGTTACAGTAGAATCCGGATATTATAATCACGAATAACGTTATCAATCGGTTATTGTTATCATTATCAGTCAGTCCCAAGACACTGTTTAATGTTTTCTATTCTTAATGTTATCAGCCGGCTATTGTTATCAATAACATTAGTTCCAAAATATCTGGATTCCACTGTATTGCTAAATAAAATATGAAATATATGTTGTTTTTTTTCATAATTTATGCATATTATAAAAAAAAATCAAACTTTTTCATCATATTGGAGAGGTTTGCATTGTAAATAATTTTATTTTATTAAATTTAGATATCTAATAAAAAAGTGGCTATCTCTATTCAGAGGGAGTTCATAACGCACAGCACCCAGGCACAGACAGAACCTTTTTATTTTAAGGCATACTCAATTTTTTGTTAGGCAATTCAAGCAATTTACGAACAACTTTAACGTCAGTTTCTTACCAACTAATTTTTATTGGTTGGGCAAGAAGCTGCAGTCACAGTTGTCCGCAAATTGCTTGAATTGCCTAACCAGAAATTGCGTGTGTCGGCCTTTACAGTTATTCCAAAATATTTTTTTTTTATAAATTTATAAATTTTTACTCTTTTTAATTTATTTTGCCATAATGCTTGTGCATTGTTAAAAATTGACCGTTTGTCACCATATTATACTGATTTGACACTTTGACCAATTTTGCTATAAAACCAATTGAACAATAGTTTATTTTTCAATAATCATCTATGAGATATGCTTTCATACATTTATAGTGTACTATTGTTTACATTGCACCACCATCACATATCCGTGTAGCTATTGATACGGTATACATTTTTTTCTCTGGATCTTCCTCACCCACTAACCCAATCCAATTATCTTTTGGTGACGAAAGGGTTGATGGAATAGTAGGTGGAGTGTCGAAGAAATGGTGCAAGAGTGCACTGGAATGGCAATAGCATTTCTCTGTCTAGTTGATGTTTTTGTTTCTCGGTCACCAGTGTCGGGTACGAGGTGGGTGGATTGAGTTTGCTAAACTCGGGTCTTATGTACCTTCAGTTGCTTCTTTGATGATAATTAAACCCAACTAAAAAGTTCTCTAGGCCATGGTGGGAGGTGAAGCTTCCAGTTCATTAACGCTCGAATGTGGAGAAGCTTCTTCACCCTTTTGACACTGGTTTTTTTCTTCCATCACTTTATATTGAGGGATGGGTTTTTGAACGACCGAATGGAATGTCAACGACTGATGGCACAGGTTGAATTTTAAAATACTGGTTTTGATGACTCGTATTACAAGTAAACATTTCCATTTTTTTTTTAAAGTTGTATGTCGGTATTGACAATTCCTGTACACAAATCTTGACCGGAATTGCAATTATTCAGTTTTTGTTTTTGTTTAGTAATATGCAAAATTTGAAAAATAAAAGCATGTTATCAAAACATGTTTTGTATTATTATTTTTTTTTTAAATTCGTTTTAGGTTAGGAAAATTCTGTATATAGAGTGTCTGAAAAGTCACTGTGCAGAGTTAAAACTTGCATACCTTATACTACACTTCACTTCAACCTTTTCCACTGCCTTGACTTTTCGGTCACGCTATATTTGTATCTTTACCAGAATTTTCATACAGTCAACTGTCAATAATAAGCCAAAAAATGATACTCATATAACACCTACGCAAATAAACAAATAAAGTAAATACAATTAAAAAGCAGCAATTTTGGTGAATTTTTGACGTTGTTTATTCCATTCAGAATGCCATCTTTTTTGTTTACGATAGATGTACTTTTCCTCATTATGCTCGTTCGCGTGGGTGGACAGAGTTTTCTGGTTATAAGTGCCATTGTGAATACGTATACTGACGTTTCCCCAGTGATAACTTAATTGGCGACAGGCCTGCGGGGGCGTCACTTTCTTTTCTAATACAACCCCTGCCTTACCCCCTACCCCCAAACTCGTGCTTTAAATTTCCGTTGCTTCGAACACACACACGACCTAGAGGCCTGCATGGCTGTTATACGGTCGAAGAAGTATACACGATGCTTTGTCCGGTGCACGTGCAGAGGACGCGTTGCTAAGCGCATTTTCTTCTTTCACCCATAATTGTGACATCATCATCATCATCATCATCATCTTTATATGCCCCGAGTTTTAGGATTTTTGTGATTGGGCATTGAACACGTAAATGAATTCGTTTCCACGTCTTCGCCAGCGAGTCGATGTTTTTGTTCACTAATTAGTGAATGAGAGTGAACGGATGAGAATAGATAATCTAAATAAAGATGATGTGTTTTGATTGGCCAACGGTGGTCTATTGATTTGGTATCACTGTTTTTATGAAGTACATAGGAAATTAATACGAATTGAGTAGTTTAATACGTATAGCTTACCGTTTGAATTATGAAGGTAATGTTTGGATTTAACTATTGCTCGTTTTTTTTTTAACCGAGAAGCCGCATTTGGCGCTAGTGATTTGGTTAGTGATTTGCCGCTAGTGGTTTTATCTGTTTTATCACAAGCGGATTCTCTGTTAAAAGAAAAGTATTAACTATTTGAATCTTTTACTTATATTTTTATTTTTATTTAACGTCAACTAATTAAAATTATTACTCTTGAAAGTTGTTTTGTTTTTGTTTTGTTTTTTGTATTTTTATTCTTTATCGTGTAAAATTATGACCATTATCAGAGATTGCGACAAACGCATAAATAACATTTTATGCGTGACTATGGTTTAATTCGCCACAGACATCATGACGAAAAAAAAAATTACACATTTTGGATTGTACGATTAAAAAGTATTGATTGTTTACATTCCCGTGGGATGGAAAAACGTATTGTGAAGTAGAAAAGAATAGTTCATCAAACAAAACGTGAAAAAAAACAATCACCAATTTTTGTTTTTTTTATCATCATGCGCAAGTTTTTCGTCCTTTTTATTTTCTGGAAAAAAAATCGGTTCAACCCTTTCGGAAAAAAAAACCGTTAGCAATGCATACTGGTGTAGTAATTGGAAAGAAAGGGTTGATAATGGAGTGAAACCACGAAGTGACCCGAACCGTGACAGGAATGGCTCACCCTTTATAACCCGGCTCCTCTTCACTACAAAAATCAATCTCGTTCAAATGAAGATTAATTGCTCATTTTAGCAAAATGGTTTTAATGGGGGGAGAAACATTTTTGCTCCAAACAGTTTTGCAGATGTTAGGTTTTGGCAAATAATTTAACAGATTATGGCCGGAAAAAAATAAAACAGCCACTCATTAGGAAAATGCTTTATCATTTGCTAATAATGAAGTAATGGGCGAAAAACGCTTTATAATCGTTAGAAAAATAATTAATTATAAAACAATTATATCAATATTGTCTTGTTGTTTTCAACTTTTCACTTAAGTTTTGTTTGCTTAGTTTCGATACAAATCATTAAAAATGAGAAACAAAATTGGTCCGCTCAACGTGACTTTAAAATGAGGAATGAGATAAATATATTTTAGAATTTAGAATATATTTTTTTTTTTGCGTAGAAAATCGTATACTTGTAATGGTATTTTTTTTTTATCATGGAAGAATGTGAGTTGAAACGAGGTTCCAAGTTTATGGCGAAAGATCGGCTATTTTATTATTCTTTATACTCAGCAGGGGGTTGCACTTTGTGGTTTTTCTACAAAGATCATTAACCTCGTAGGGATGTCACTGAAAAGACTGCGTGGTAAAGCAACTTTGTGTGGGTGCAAATAATGAATTTTTATTATGCTACTATAAGTTAGAAAAAAATATATATAATCCATTGTGGATTTTAGTTTGGTTTATTGTATACTGACTAACGTGTCTAATGTGATAGAAAAGTCAATTAATTGTTACAAACATTTTTTATCCACCTCAAAAATAAGTTTCGAGGCAGAATTATTACATTATACAAATCCCTAATTTGATGTGTAATGTTTTTTGTTTGTTTAAGTTTCTTTGTTTGTATTTAACGCAAAATTGGCTTTACATGAAGAGTTTGTTGTATATGGATGATATATCATCACTAGGGCAGCCAAAAATGCAAATTCATAGTCTATATTTTTTCATGCGTTTGATAAGGAATGGACTAGACACAAATCTATTTCAGGCTAAACTGGGAAGTTTGAGTCATATTTGTGTTGGGCATATTTTTGCATATTATAAAGCTATAATTGTGTATTCAGGTTTTACGACAGTTTTAACGCAAAACTGCATATTTTTATGCATCTTTTGCCCTATTTTTTAATATTTGTTATATTTATATGATATACGATTATCTCTTATTTTTGAATTTTATTTCTGGTCTCTCGTGATTGGCACTTTTATGAACAGAATGAACTGAATAAAGTACATTAATATCGCATCCCATACTGTACTGTACAGTATATCGAATATGATGCAGTATATAATATGTAGCCTTTATGTAGCACACATGCAGTAAATACAGTAGCCTACATATGAAAGTTAAAATTTTTACTTAGAAAAGCTAAGGCTACCTAGACAAACAAAATCCGGTTTAAATTTGAACTGTCCTCATAAGAACATTTTTCTATAATGTTGTTAAAAATTTTATTTTATCTAATTTATTAAAAAACTTAAAAAATGTTATTTTTAAATTGAAATTTTGAATTTGAATGAAAATTTGTTAACCAGCTATTTCTAATATCGCAAGAAAAAAACGATGTTATAAGTAGAGACTACGCGGTTAACGAGCGTTATTTACAATTTGCAGTAGTTGGGGAACATGAAACGTAGTCATAAAGTCGTGTTAACGTAGATTCTTGTAATGACTTCATGCTGGTTTATCACCGCTCGAGTATGTGAGAGCACTGCTGCAATTAATTAGATTGTAGCAATTAGTCGTGCTTCATTAAGCATAGCGCAAATGGCCACTGTTCTCATCCCCTAGGTTCCCACACTAACTTACTTTTTGAACTTGACATTGGCGTCCTTTAAAAACAATTCATCTCGATCATGGTTTTTAACCCCTTCTCGACAATAACTTTGGTACCGTGGCAAAATTCTAAGATTTGGCCTAGACTTACAACAACGCCTATTCGTGCTAATAATAATATATTTTTTTTTAGTTTTTGTGTGTATATATGTCTGTGCAATTAGGTTGATGAGGTGATATATTCCCTAAATAAAAAAAGAACAAACATTCCACAGTGGATGTTATTCATCAAATTGAGATTGGGTTGTTTCATCACCTTAAGACGTAACGATGTCACGGTCAGAATGAAGGGGGAGAGAAGTGGGAAGAGCATTTTGTTTCCTTATGCCAATTTAATTAACCCTAACCCCATGTTGGGAGGACGTGGCCATCAATGCCCTTGTTCTTTGAAGTTCTTGTAGACGAGGAAGAAGAAGAGCTTTGGCCGTTGTGTTGATGGAAGACTTCGTGAAAGGTGTCATAGCCTTTTCTTCTCTGGTCGCACGTTACGTCTTGGAAAACCATTTTTCATGGTTACCTTTTTAAACCGAGGTGTGTGTGCGTGAGTTGGCAATGAAAGCACTGTTGTTTTTTGCTTTATTTTTTTTTCAAAAATCACATTCAAAGTTGAATTCATTCGTTTATTGAGACGTATCTGTAGGGCATTGGCCATTGTGTAACGTTGAAAAGAAAGATTACAGGTGACTCAACCTGTAGCGGCATCAAAAGACAATTGCTAGGTGTTCGAGTTAACTGTGAACTTGATGTGTTGTTGTGTTACACCCTAGGTGAGATATATTGTATACCCGAAAAGCGTTTCGGTACAAACCTTGCCTTCTTGTTGACGTCTAAATTCGTTATCTTTTGTTTCTTTTCATGTAGTTTTAAGATATACAGTGAAATCTGGTTATTATGATCACTTTGGGACAAGTACTTTTATCATAAAAATAACCGGCTGATAACATTAACAATGTATAAAAAAACATGAAACAGTGATTTGGAACCGACTGATGATGATAACAATAACCGATTGATAACATTATCGTATGGCTATAATAAACGAATTTCACCTTATTTCAATTTCGTGTCTTGAAGTTTGAACGAATATTGTGCAAGTGCAGTCGACCCTCGTTAAACCGACCCCTATAGACCGCCATCCTCGCTAATCGCCATTAAAGAACACAAAACCAATGTATCTTCCCACACTTTAATCCGCCCTTTTTAAACCGCCACTCTCGTTTACTGCCAAACTTGTGTCGAATACCAAGGATGTATAAACTACTTTAATTTTCGGCTTAAATTGCATATCTTAAGTTAACTTTTTCTGACACCAGTTAACATGAAGGGAAAAAATAACCGTTGAAGAAAAGTCAGAAAGTCACTGTTGATGTTCTGCAAGTACACCAAGTATACAGTACACCAAAGTCACACACACACAAAAAAAAATTTCAACGTCATTTCGTATTTGCGCAGTCAACTTTGCAACGTTGCCATCGAAATTTTCAAGAAAGTTTAATTCAACATGGACAAAAGCGTCTTGTTTGCACATACTCATCTTTAGTGGACTTTTTTTTCCTCCCCCCCCCCTCCGTTGTATAGAACCCAAAATTCTCGAGTCCAGTTTTTGCACTTTGTCCATGTTTATCTACCTGGGTGAACTCTAACGAAAACACATTTTTTTTTCTTTTATATATATATAAATATACCGGTTGTTGATGTTAGTTGGAGATGAAGTCTTTGGCTGTTAGAAGCCAAAATTTGTTTTACCACCACCATCTTCATCATTGGTCCCCAAAGGAAGTAAAGATTGCAAAATTGGAGAAGAGTGCAAGGAGCATGCGTAGAAGGAAGCCTTTTGCCTTCTCTTGCAATTAGAATCTTTGGACTAATTACTAAAGGCGGCGCTGCGGCTTCTTGTGGTGGTGGCAGTTCAACGTACTGCCAAAAGCTGCACAAAAGTAGACAAACAAGGCTGATGCTTCTGACAGTTCATTTCTATCCTCCTCCTATTAATGAGCGAATTTTTTCTTTCTTCTCCTTCTTCTTCTTCTTTGCCGTTTCTCATTTCTTCATCTTATGTTGCCTTCCTTCTCTGCTATTTTTTTTTTATTCGTAAGATGTTTAGCTGGTATTAATCAATGAACAACAAAAATTGTGTAATACTTGAAAGGGATTGTTTGAACAATACCAAATCTTGTTCGTGATGAATGCGTTCGGAGTGTTTACAAAGTTGGTCTGCTTGTTTGCTTTTTTTTTAGTAGATTTTTTTTAATCGGAAAGGTTGGACTTCCGCATCTAGATTCTTTAGATGGTACTTGAATATAATGAAGAGCATTTATTCGCTTGCCATTTAGAGTTAGCATATTTAGTAGGAGTCGTACATCATAATGAGAATTATCTTAAAGCTTAACTGACACGAAGGACAATAATAGTGTAGACATACCGAAAAGTTTTTTTTTTTTTATCATAATTTACTTCTGTTAGGCTATTTATTTTTATACTTAATTACGTCTCCTGATAAAAAAAATGTAATATCATGAAATTCTTTATGCCGATGTCCAACAAAACAAACAAAACAAACAATTCGCACTTCCCAAGAGAAACTACTAGATGCTTTTTATCTCTTTACAACTGAACTGTGGATTCAGGAAATGTACATTTCAACACTGATTTGTATAGATTTTCCAATGATTATTAAAAACGTTAACGATGTTTGTTACAAACTACTGTTACGTTTGATAATCTTTTTAAAGAACTTGGTTCTAACTTTAAGAAAATCTGAATCGTCTTGCATTTGGTTACCTACACATCGATTACCTCCTCACATACTGTACATGCATATTTTTTATACAATATAAAAACAATAGTTGACAATGTTGCTGGAAACTTAGTTCAGACTGTTTACCGAAAAATAGTTTGGCACTTCCCCCAAAAAACTGCTGAATGCTTTTTATTTATTTCCAATTGAAGAAATGTAAAAATGTGATATTTGGCAATTTTGTTTTTTGATTTCCAGTTGCTGTTTTCTTTATATTAAGAACGCAGACGAAATAGATACCTTGTTCTTGTTATTACAAGAGTTATTCGTAAGTTGAACGTTCTTCCAAGAACTCCCAAACCAAAAAGTTAGTTTTTTTCTTGTAATTGTTGTCTACACATTGCTCTATTGGTTTTTCATCTTGTTGTAGTAGAAAATGGTAGGTAGTTGGACTTTCTTGGAAAGGAGGAGGGGGTAATTGTAGGGCTATCTCTTAACACTAAAATAAAGGGATAAAAAGTTAAGGTATTGTCCAATTCAGTTTGTCATTAACAGTGGAGACAAAATGTTGTCATCGTGTTATTGGTAAATTGGACGTTCTTTCAAGAACTTGGTTCATTCCAAAAACTCGTCTTCTTGTATCTGTCGTCTAGTCGTGAGTGGGTTATTTTAGTTTTCTGATTGTGGTAGGGAATGGTGGTGAGTTGGACTTTCCTGGGTGGTGGTAGTAGTAGTTGTATCTCTTGACACTAACACCGATGTTAAGAGTGGGAGGTGAGCAAAGATAAAAAGCAAAAGGTCTCGACAGGTTGGCTCAGTTAGACATGGATGCCTGGAGTTCTTTACACCTCTCTTTTTCACGTGCCAGCGTTAAAACCTCTCACCCTATCGACTTTTCTAATGAAAGAATAAGTGAAGTTTCTTGACCCTTGCCTTGACCAAATACGGCTTGACGTCACCAAAGTGACTTGCAAAAATCTTTTGAGGATCCGGAACCACCGTTGTTGGTAAAGTTTTTCCTCCTCTTCATTCTTCACCGCATTTTTCTTATGTTTTTTCCTCTCTTTATTTTTTATTTTTTTATTGAACAAAAGTTAAGCTGATTCCCAATCTGATTTTTGGCATCCTAATCTATCTTTTTCTTAGATTTTTGTTTCTGGACTTTTTTTTTCTTCATTTTTCTTAATCATCGTGGTGACAAAATAAAAAAGAAAGGAACATGGGGCACCGATTTTTGTTTTTAAATGCGGATTGCTTTTCCATTTTGTTGCCACCCGTTGTGTCATTTTGGTCGATCGAGTGTGCTTCGTGTGTGTGTTTTTGGATGAAGATTCCCAGTTTCATGAGCGAATTTATTTTTCGTCAACTGGGTGTTTGCAATTAGAGCGAAATGGAAACGAGAACACGCAGGGCACATTTTTGCGCGTTTTTCCTTTGCTGTGTTTGCCTTTCTCATCCAGTTTTATTTTCTTTGGTATTATTATTTTTCTTTTCATTTCGGATATTCTTTTATTGACAAATTGTGAGGTTTTATTTTCTTTTTGCATCGAGCTGAAAATCCTACAGAAGGGTTAAGGAAAAAGAACGGGAATGGGGGAAAATGGTTTTCACAGATGGGAAGCAAAATTCACTTTTCTCAAGTTCAAAAATAAATATTTTAACATCGTGCGATTGAATATTATAGCAGCTAATATTGCTTTTACACCAAATTATTAAATATTGGTAGTATTCAAAAGTTCGTTACAATCAATGTGTGTTGGAGTTTGCTTGTTTTTTGTTTTGTTTTTTTGACAATTGTCACGTTTCATTTTTTTAGTCAAATTTTATTTGACATATTGGCAAGATAATGTCCTTGATATAGTGATATTTCAGAAATTGCTTAGTATTTTAAATTTAATATTAAAACAAGTACAGTACATTAAAATGCTTTTTAAGCGTACTTTTTATATACAGATATAAAGTATGTACATACATAATGCAAAAAATTCATACTTGATTTATGCTTTTTTCGATTTATGTGAATTTAAATTTATGCGATCGTTGAGTAATTCGATATTTGATTTATGCGAGTTTTGAGTACCGGTATTTTTATTATCGATGGTAATTTATTTATATATACAATTTGTTTTTTACATTGGACATTGGACATTTGCATTTACAATATAAATAATATTTTAAAAAACAAGGGGTTCATTTTTTAAAGAAATTAAGGATATGTTAATGTAAATTGGTATTTTCCTAATATTTTTTACTGATTATTTTGTGTAACTATATTTTTTTGTGGATACTCACGATTTATAATTTATTCCCAGTGATTATTATAATAGTATAAATGTTATTATGCATTTTCGCGTTTTCACTTTAATTTATTAATTGTAATTTAACAAACATGTCCATTAACATGTCGATTAACGATGTTGACGATAAATTGATAATGGTATGATACGGGTTATTACTTCGGGTTTTCTTTCTCATTCTTATTCTCTCTTTCTATCAATCGTTAAGTTCATCACCAGATGTTTTTATGTCAAAGTAGATCCCAAAGCACGCGCACCACGCTGTATTAAATCCCCATTAGGAAATAAATA
>JAQIWH010005407.1:0-14720 GCA_034695005.1 Cryptops parisi | reverse complement strand
GTGTACTAGTATAATGTAGTGTAATAGTACAATAGTGTAATTATAGTGTTTTTCTACCGCTTGTTGTGTTTGTCTAATTGGAACCTTGATCCGTAATAAATTAATAATAATAATAAGCCTACTTAACACCCACTTTTTAATTAACATAAAAAAGTGACTAAGCCAGTTGGAGAATCGTTCCACTCGGCCGCCACAAGGGACCGAACGATTTAAATATGAGGATTACATATTACGAAAACGACTTATTAAATTAAACCGATATGACTTTTATTAGTATAAACCATTCACCTACTAGTAAATAGCTCGTCGATAATGACGGGAAAGCATTATGCTTTCATTAGGTGATTTATTGATTGCTTCGCAGTTATTGTTTTAGCTCATGTTGCTTTGTAAAATTCGTTATAATTATCTGTGAACCACCCAGCCATCCAGCGACCTTCCGAAACATTAAAGTAGAAGATAATACAACCCTTAAATGAAGAGCTTGTGTAAAAGGGTGTCAACTAACATTTTTGTCAACAATGAGCTAGAAACATTTTCGATTGTGTTAGGTGCAATTCTACCTTCTTGATGTATAATCTTGAGCAAAATAATGCTCGTATATTGCTTGCATAATTATGTGCATAAAATATTAGTTCAATAAGTGTGAAGTAGCCCATAGACAGCAAGGCAAATCCAGATCTTTAAACTCGTTTTCCTCGAAATTGTACAAATGTTACTTACACCATTTTACACCAGGCTCTTCAAATAATTCTAATACATCATACCAAATCACCAATATACCCTTAAGCAAAGATGGTTGATTAAACCAGAAAACGCTGTCACGTGTATAACAAATTCAACAAAAGTATTTACATAAATAGAGGTCAACAATAGAAAAAGGTGTTTGCAAAAGGACAATCGAGCAGTTGCCAACCAAGTGGTCACCAAAGTTGCTCTCGAAAAGCACCTCGAGTGATGTTGCAAATCCACACCCAAGTAGACAACAGTCATTTAAATCATCTTTCCAAATGTTAATTAGGAGCTCATTCAGCAGCTGCAACTACTTTACTCTTGTGTTTTGTTTAATAAACGCCACAACAACACACGACAAGGCTTTTGTGGCGTCTATTTCTGGATCGATGACTGTCTAGGCCCTCGGGGGGGAAAACGCAAAACCAAGGGGGCAGACACGAAAGAATGTAAATTATAAAAATGCAAGAGAGTTTAGTTTTGTCATAGCCACTGGTCATTCGTGACTAAGAATGCAGATTACTTTGCCCTCACGTGAATAAATTAAGTTTACGCCGTGTTACATTCTATTACATTACGCTGCTGTTACAAGCCAAAGTCACTTTCTTATAAAAAAAGATACAAAATGATAAAAAATTCAGTAGACTGTAAGAATAAAGGGAAACTGCATTTCTCATGAAAAATTAATGAATAAAGACGTGTTAAATTTGAATTTTTAGAAAATAGCGAAATTTTCTATATACAAATAACTTCAGTTTTAAGCATTATCAATTCTCATTGAATCGCTTTTATGCGGTTTTAGCGTGTTTTTTTAATAACATGAATCATGTAACATGTATGATACATATATGAGCTTTATTATTTGTTCTAAATCAGTTTAAAAATGTTTGACAAATCGTTCACAAGTTGTTAACCACAACTAAAAAGTGTTTGACAAATTGTTGTTCCAATATGTGCTGCTTTCTACGTACTGTACTTTAATTGATGTTCGATTTTTATTATTATTATTAAGCCTATATAATGTTTTTGTAAATATATTTAATTAAAAATTAACAGTGACAAATTTAAAAATAAAATCAGTTTCTAACAATCGAAAAAAGTGGGGGAAAGACCCTTGTTTAACGCGAAAATCATCTTAACACGAATCCTTGAAAAAGCATTGTAGTAAACTTCATTAAAGTAACATTATTTGAACAAAAGTACATTAAAAATGCTTATTAAAAATACGCTTTTTTTTCGATTTCTGCAATTTTCGATTTGATTTATGCGATTTTTGCTGCAATTTTTTTCTTCTTTAAATTGAGCTATGGTCTCATTTCACAATCACAAAAGATACATCCAACATGAGTAGAAATTTTAACATTAAAATAAAATTTATAAAAAATACTTGCTTTATGCGAATTTCGATGTATGCAATCTTTGAGTAATAATTCCATTCTACATTTCTGAAAGTTTTGTTTTGTTTTATGCAAATTTACGAAAGATTTACGCATTCTTTGAGTGATTAGACATTCGATTTATGTTGAGTAATTCTATTTATCATTTCTGCAATTTTCGATTCGATTTATGCGACTTTTGTTACAATGTACTTATGCGGTTTTCGATTAATGCGGATTTCACTTAATGCAATTTTCAGTAAATTGTACTATACAGTATACTCTCACTGTAAAATGGCAGTATGGTTCAATTCTCAGCTCATCACAAACTCACAATTTTATTTTATTTTATTTTTTGACCATAAGAGTGAATTAAAGCCAATATAAAACGTATAATTAAAAATACATTATAATACATTAGATTTAATTAATCTGACGATTAAAATAAATTCTTTTGATTATCAAAATAACACTAAAAAAAACGAACAAATCGCAATAACCCCCGCCCAAAAAAAAAAATTAAAAAATCACTCAGTGAATTTTATTAGTTCAGTGTGATTAAAAATAAGAACAGCAAAGAAAAAAGTTTTGTAGACAAAACCGTTATCATTGAATCCAATTAGTTGGTTGAGGCTCGATCATTTCCTACTGCACGACATCCGAAAAGAACAATTACTATGCTGATACCAATTACTATTCCTCAGATAGAACACGACGCCCATACACACACACAGCGAATGTAATAAACGAAGGCAACAATTAAAAACAACTGCAGATAAGGTAATTGCTTTTATAAAGAGCAGGACGACGACCAGATTATCTTCCATCCCACTCAATATTAAATCGGGAAAGCCAAAAGCCCCCACACTTGGAAAACCCAATTAAATTCTCGCTAACCCAACTAACTACACGAGCATTATGAATTTTTTCGACGGTGCAAATTCGAATCGATGGAAATACTCAATTTAAGTTTTCGTTCGTAATGTTTATCATCTAGCTAATGAACGTTTATTTAGAAAAAAAAGTTAATGTGTGTTTTTGGTAAAAGAAAACGCTATTTTTAGAATGATGGTTAAAAACAAACATGGGGAGGTATTGATAGTTTATTATTCTTATATACAGTATTTTTTTATCCACTGCCAAAACTCACCATTTATTCAAATAAGTAGATTAAAAATGCTTTTTAAGAATACGCTTTATACAGTTTCGATATATGCGAATTTAAATTAATGTGGTTTTTTTCAGTAATTTCGAGTGTTTTGAGAAATTCTGAGAATGCGAGAAAATCGAAAATGCGAGTTTTTGAGAAATTCAATTTTTCGAGTTCTGCAATTTTTGATTTGATATATGCGAATTTTGTTACATTAGAACTTATGCGGTTTTCAATTTATGCGGTTTTCGCTTTATGTGAATTTTGGTACATTGGGCTATTCAGTATATTATTATGAACGTCTGTAGATGCCAGTATAGTTCAATTCCCAACTCACTAACAAACTCACAAAGTAACTCACAAATGAAGCTAATATAGAGCGTATAAAAATACACACAATAAAAGGGAAAATATATAATATAGGCCTATCTATAAAAATATATATGAGATAATATACTATTACGCTAAAAATAAATTCCGATATTAAATTGTATGGTGGTTTGTGGCTGCTTAATGGAACGATTTTATTCCCACTGGCTTCGCGTTAACTCCTGTTTATTGCAGTTATAGCAAACAAATCTGACTTCAGCAATACGTATTGGTAAGAAAGTTATTATCAAAGTGAAAACGTATTACATTTATAATTTATAATAAATTTAGTATTAGATTTTTAACTTACATAAACTATCTTTCACATAGTGGTGGGTAGATAGTAAAAAAGGTCCACAAAAAATACTAGTAAACTTTTCTAAAAAAAAATATATACAATACAGTATCTGTACATATATATATGAAAAGTTCAAAATGTAGAAAAAAAAGTATTACAATTCAAATCGGTTACCCTCACGATTTATTCATGTAGAGAAACAGCTGACAAAGTTTGGAGAATGGAACAGTAGTAATCGATAATTTATTTAAATCTAAAAGTCGTATATGTATAAATATAGATAAAAAAACGTCACTTTTGTATTTTTGTGTATAAAAAAAATCTCGACAAAAAAATGCAAGTTTTTGTTTTTAAAAAAAAAATATATCAAGATATTTACAAAAGAAAAGGAAATAGAATTCAAAGAGAAAAGCGAAAAGTTGAACTTTTCAAACAAAATCCAACAAAGTTATAGTAAAAAAGGATCAAAAGCTATTACATATTTATCAGACTGGGAAAACTATCGAAAAGATTATTGACAAATATATATAAGAAAAATTTCTTACTTACCCCCATTTTTACTCAAAAGCGATAAAAAATTGACTTACCTAAAAACAAACAAAAAAACATGAAATTAATAACATTATTAAACACACGAACATAAACCGTAAAAAAAGTTAAATTTTAAACAAACATATCATATGTGTAATTCATTTATAATTGTTCTTTATGAAGTTTATAACATACATTTTGTTACTTATATATAGGTCAATTATTTTGTTACATATGAATTGTAGGCCGTCTTCGCTTGGGGCGCTTGTGGCTAAAGCAATTTGTACTACATGTGTTGTTAATTGTCATTTATTTATTTATTTCAACTTAACCTAAAGATTAATATTTATATCGATATAGCACCGATATAGTACGTTAGGTTAGTTAAAAAATAATAATAAAGCAATTAGCAACACATCAAGTATTAGAAATGGTGACCCACGGGGTTCACCATAACAACGTGAATATATATGAGTTCAAAAAAGGATCCCAAATCACAGTGCATGAAAATGTTTTGTCATTATTGACGGATTAATTTCCAGACCTGTCATTATTATTGAGTATATTTGAAGTACGTACAAAGTTAAGATGTTAAATTTAGCTAAAAGATATTATACCAGTAACTACCTTTACTATAAATTTAAACTTATTTTGTCTTATAAATTGCTTTTAAATATTTATAATAAGAAATAATGGTTAATTGAGCATTCGTAAGGGAACCAAGCAATGCAATTAGAATGACAAGAAAGCTCCCCCCGATTGTTATTTCCACGCATTGCACACTTGTATAGTAGAAAAGCCCAATCGGGCAGCAACGCTTTCCTTGAAAGGCCGTCAATTGAACTATACAAATTAACAATTTTAAACAAAATTCATCTGAAAAAATAAACTACCACTTAAGTGAACAACATTTTAATGAAAATTCAAAAATTTTGTCATATTTAGAGAAATAATTTAATATATAACAGTCTCCTTTCTATATTAAACATATTGAAGAATGAATATGATTTAAAGTACAGTATATAAATGTATTTTGGAATTTTATTAAACTAAATAGTGTTACGTTTAATTACGTACATTTTAAATTATGCTTTATCATTATTTATGATTTTGGTGATATATGCCATTGAATCTAACATAAAAGATAATAAAATACAAGTTTAAAATATGATGATGATGCTATCGATATAATCGATCGTTTATAAAAAATGTTGTGATTTATTAAGGAATACTCAACAAAACATCGATTTAAAAATAATAACTTCAGTTATCTTGTATTTTTCCAGTTATATTGACAAACAAGCAAACAAAGTCTATCACATGACATTTCAAAAATCTCTCCAAAAAATGTCATCTAACAATTAGATCATCGTCAATAAACAAACAAACAATTTTCTTTTGTACGCATTAAAAGAACAAATAAATCCGTCGTTTTCATTAAGAAACGTTCTTAATTTTTTTTACGTGTTCCTCACAATAAGCACACATAACATGGAAATGTAGAATTAAAAGAACAAAAAAACAAACATTTTTTTACACATGAGAACGAACTACCAAAAAAAAATACGACACGCAGTTAATTAGCAAGAAAAAGAGCCCCCCCTCCCCACAATCTATTCTTTTGCAATACCCAACGTTTCAGTAATTCCCGTCATCTCGACAGATTTGTCACATGAAAACCCTTTTCTACCTTTACTTCCTCTCTCATTTCTTATGATTTTTCTTCCTTCTCTTTCATGTTTTGAGAAAGAATGTAAAGAAAATGAAATAAGTGTCGTGTAGGCGGAAACCGAAGAAAGCCGCACCAATTATGAGAAGAAATTAAAGTCGTTTCAACCAAGACGAATAAGAAAGAGGGTGGTGGTAAAAAAAAAATTTTTTCGGTATGTGTGTGTGTGTGTGTGTGTCTTTATATCATTATTCCAGGGCCTCATTATTCGCAATGTTAAAAGATTTCAGTTTTTTTTGTGTGACTTCGTCTTGAACAGCACCCTCAGTTTTTTTTGCTGTAACTGCCATCTTTATGATGAAAAGGAAAGATGAAATGACGATAGTAGTTGTAGTAAGAGATAGAAAGAAAAAAGAAATGTCGAGCATGTAAAAGAATTAAAAAGCATAATGAAAAAAAAGTAAAGTAGTAAAAGGGTTGAAAAAAAAAGGACAAGAGAAAATCGTGTGCGACGGCTGTTCACATTAATTTGTCGCCCACGGAAGCGTAACGACTGAATGAGAAACTAAAAAAAAGAGTTTTTTTTTTTTTAAATGGAAGACATTTTTTTGTAACATGATGGCAGCCACCAAATGCTACTTTCAATTAAGAAAAAAACTACTCAATGTGAAAAATCGATTTTCTAATTCGCGTAATGACTTGGTTACGAAATGATCAATATATTCCTCCGAATGTCCACGAACATCCCACAAAAATTCTGTTTAAAATGGAATCAAATAATTTTTTTAGATTGCTAATACATTAAATTTTATATTATTATAAAGCTTTAATATATTTATATAAAAAGCGTCGGGCAAAATAATGATAAGCCACATTTTTTAAATTGTTTAAGAGAGCCTTTTATCTGGTGGGGAACTCCATAGAGTACCATATTGAGCAACAAAATTATTCTCTATATTATGCTGCCATTTTCTGGAAAATTCAGGAAGTGATAAAGTAACTAGCTGGAAACAGAACTGAGAAACACTTTGACGTAAAAATGTCATCTTTGCATAAAGTGTGGCTTATCATCATATTGTCTGGAACCTTTCATATTTTTTTTACAATTTTACTATCTTAAAATGAACAGCTTTCAAGTAACTCCTAAACACCACGTTTCTCTCTACCACACACCTAATGTAAAGTGGAATATTATAATCTCAATATCATTGCTTTAAGATGCTCAACCTATTACAATGTACTGTATTCTAATTACACAAATTAAATATCTTAATTTTTGGCAATTTTGTCATAGGTCGCCTGACACGGAATTTTTAGTTAGGACATTTTTAGACAATTGTGACGTCAGCTTATATTCAACCAATGAAAACTGATTGGTAAAAAGCTGCATCACAACTGTCCACAAAATTACTCGAGGGACTACACCTGAAAGTGCGTGTCAGGCGGCCTTAAAGGCCTCCTGAACCGCAATTTTAACTAAGGCAACTCTGACATGAGTGATGTCAACCTCTCGCTCAACTAAAATGGTTGACAAGAAGCTGACGTCACAGTTATCTACACATTGCCACAATAAAAATTGCGTGTGTTAGTAGACCATAATACAGGTTAAATCTTATTAATCCAGAAAGCTTGGCACCAAAAAAATGGCCAGATTAGCGGATTTTTCGAACCAGCGAACAAGAAAAGAATGACAAAATTAATTGTAAACTTAGAAATTATTAACTAAAATATCCACTGCATAGTTTACTGTAAATTGCAATCGCCAACCATCTAAGCTGCTGCCGGATTAGTGAATTCCGTATTAGTGAGGTACAACCTGTAGTAAATTTTTCTCAAGCCATTTAAAGCAAACGAGTGTTAATGAAAGCAGAAATTAGTTGACAACTTTGACGTTAGCTTCTTCCTCGTCCAAGGAAACCTAATTAGAAGAAAGCTGACGTCACAGTTTTCCACAAATTGCTCGAGTTTCCTTACCTAAAATTGCGCAACATTTTCGTGTATTAACTTATTATACTGTAATTACACTAACAAAAATATTACAGTTAGGGTTATAAATAAGTTGACCACATTTTACGTGGTAAAAATAAAAGACAAAAAGAAATGGTTTTTAAGAATACGCTTTAGGCGAATTTAGATTTATGCGATATTCATTTTTTATTCGCTCATCACCTCACAGTAATTACGAGGCAATGAAATAAAGGACAAAATCGAAAAAATAGAAGACAAATCAAAATAAATAAAAACTGAGGACAGTGTGGTGAAATAAAGGACGTACGATTACCATATTTATTATTATATACAGCTGAGGTTATACAATAATTTTACGCGTAATATCAATCACAATATTTAACAAAAACTACGGTTTTGCACTAATATTATAAACAAAATTTTGGTATTCAAAAAGATTAAGACTGTATCTTCCCGAAAACGAGTTCTTCCAAGAGAACAAAAAAATATATATATATTATATATATATATATAGATAGATAGATAGATATTTATCTGGAATAAAAAAAATGTAGCGAATGTGTAAAAAATGAAGCTCGTGGCGATAAGAATGATCTCCGTAAATCAGTTTTAAATGTAATAAAATCAGAACCGAAAATTTTCATCATTTTCTTTCGTACACTTTGCCAAACGGAAGAGAAGAAATGAAGAAAAAAAAATCTACAAGAACATTCATCTCGGAGAAAATTTTCGCGTCAAAAATGAACGAAAGAAAATCCAATTTCGGCTTCGTTTCGCCTTGGGAGAAAAATATACACCAGCCAAAGCACAAGCTGGAATATGGAAACGGGTGAAGCAATGTCATTACACCATTCATGACGAGGTTTAGAATTGATTCGGTCGTCGTCACGTATGAAGAAGAAAAAATAGAACAGAATAAAATATGCAAAGAAAAAGTTGTGTAAAAAAAAATTGCGCCGTATTACAGGACCCCTCCCCTAAAGAAAAAATCCCCTCTTCTTTACCAATACTAATTTTTTTTTATGTTTTAGTTTTAATAAAAAAAAATCGTTGCCTAAAATAGAAAACCATAAATTCTGACCACGAAAGAGTGTTTTAACTATTTACTTTTTGCGAGTTACCTGAACTCTGAATAAATAATGTACGAAACTGTAAAGTTAAATTTCAAAGAGTTTTTTAATTTAACGTAAAAATTGATGCCGGTTACATAAAAATTTGGATTCCATGTGTTCTGGGTAACTGGAATTTTATTGTGACTAAAAAGTAATTACTAGCTTCACTTGTGAGTGAGTTAGTGAGTGAGCTGGGAATTAAACGTATACTGTCATCAGAAGTTTATTATGAGAATATACTGTATGTACCAAAAACGCATAAAACGAGAACCACATTAAGACCTTTGCATAAATAAAAAACCGCAAATATAAAAACAAACGCATATCTAAATAAATAAATTAAAAATTGAATTACTCAAAACGAGCATAAATAAAATATCGCATTCATGAACGATCGCATAAATTTAATTTTGCATAAATCGAAATTCGTATAAATCGAAACGTGCAGAAATTAAAAATGGAATTATTCAAAACACGCATTAATTAAATATCGAATTACTTAACGATCGCAAAAATTTAATTTTGCATAAATCGAAATTCACATTAAAACATTCAGAAAATCAAAAGTGATTTTTTTTTATTATGTATGTACATAGAGTACATTTATATATGGCAGTATTGTAAAGAGTTTGTTTAAAAAGCATTTTTCATGTCCTTGTTATTAAAAAGACTTCACAAATACGTTACAGGCCATGTATAGAATCCAGGCATTTTATAGAATGCCTAACCCATTTTAGAAAATAACATCTTGTATACAACGATTTAGGTTGGATAAAGTTAGTTTACAACATTTAAAACAAAATTAGTCTTAATTTTGGCTTTGATTTAAACCCAAATTATTGCTCAACCTAACAATGCTGATTTGATACTTTAACAAAAGTGATTAGGAATTTTGTACAATGCCTATAATCTATACATTGCGAGTTGAATATTCATAGTAAATTTTTTGAAACATTTTATATTTATAAAAAGAAAAATCAATTGATCCTCATTTTATACAGTATGCATTTTTCTCACTTTCAAATTACTTTAGGGAAAATCAATTCCCATGTCCTTCATAATTATTTAAAACCCATTACGTTGCACGACTTTCGGGGCACACTCATAGGGACAATTTACAAATCATTATTAACAAATAATGAAGCCCGCATAACTATTATTATTTTCTTTGTCAACCTAGGTTGACGAAAAAAACTAAGGTCCCTAGTCATCATTTTCCATGACTATGTCAACCGGTTTTTTAAAAATCTAATTAAGACTTAACGTCAAAGTAAAAAAGATATACACAAACATACAAATAATGCATATCTCATTATACATGACACATTTTCTGTCACCTAGTGCCACACGATTTTCGTGACTGCTCTTCAACACACTAAAAATAGTGCACCTGCTTTGTTTTCCATTTCCATTTGTTAAGAAATATGGTTTCTTATTCCGAGAGCGCTTTTCGCATTTCTATTTATTTATATATATATATATACATACAAAAATAATATTTTATATAGGTACATTTTTTTGTACATTTAAAGACTTGGAGAGGGGGGAGGAGTTCTCGTTCTCCTTTAACTTCTTCGTTTGGCGCAGGAATATTTAATAATGAATGCGTGGCAATATATCCTATTATGTTTCTTTTATTCACAAACCTCTACGGGATAAAGAAAAACATAAAAAAAGAAAATATATAAATAAAAAACTACTCACAAAAAAAACAAACTAAGTTTGCATTCTATTTGGTAAAATTAAAAGAAGTTGGATCCATACAGGAACGAAAACCGACGATGAAATCATTTGAATAGTAGAAGAAACACAGTTTCAAAGCGTAATATTTCGTTAAACTAATTGTTATAATGATAATGAAAATATTAATAACAAACAAAAGAAAATGTTCGTAGAAAAATTTAACATTTACGTTTGCGAGTGTAATATAACAAAACACGAAATTTCTATTCGTGAATGAAGTACAGATACAAGCTAGCGAAATCAGTTAAAAACTTTATAATCTTTTGCTCATGTCGTCATCTTCAGTTTAACGACATTAAAACGAGTACATTAAAATCCTTGTTAAGCATACTCTTTATATACTAATGTGGGGTCCCGGAAAAGCCCCTGTTCAACATTTTGGATATTACTATTGGATTTTAATACAAAAAGGACATTAAAGAGTTATTCTAAATTGTAATTAGAAATTGGTAGGAAATTTCCTTTTGGTTGGCTCAAGTAACGCTCATGATACCGAGAAAACATCAGGAGACCGGAAGAAAGAAGATAGAAGACTACGATGACGATATGGCGTGAACTGGAATGGCTGGAACCAGAAACTGAATATGATCGACTAACAGTTGATTGGTTTCACGTGCGTGGGCGGAGAGAAACAATTGTGGAGAGAGAAATCAACATAACAATCGAGGAGAAGTCTACAGATGATGACAGAGTAAAGACCAAAAAAGTAGACAGGAAAAATACCCAAGCCTAGGGAGGCGTTGGACGACAACATGGGACGAAGACGAGAAGGACGAGTAGCGGCTGGCTACCAACCCAAATAACCCTTCAGGACATCCGAAACAGAAGGATGGTACCGTCCATGTGAAGTGTAAAGAGGACATCAGAGATACAAACAAATCACAAAACCAAGACGACATCAGAGCCCCGTAAAGTAAAGACGAGGGACCACCGACACGTGAATAACAGCACCCACATCGACCGAGGAAACCACCAAAGCAGACAAGCACGGTATGAGCAAAACTTGAGCAAACCAAGGGTGTAAAGAATAGAGCAAATTTGAGAGTAATAATTGTTATACAAATGATTTAAGGTTTCTTAGAGTTTTGATACATGTTAATAACCGTTGGTCAAATTATTAGTAAATTATTTACTACTAGAGTAAAAGTTATCGTAAATCTTTAGTAAAGGTTGCAATGCTTTTATATTATTTTGAGACCGATTTTATGTGCTGAGAAGGTCAGATTTTAAATTCGAAATCTTTATATACCTATTGGAAAAATCCTAAAGAAAGAACAAAGATCATTAGTCCAAATTTGAATATATATACAAATTGTTATTAACTTTCGTTTAATTGTTTTAACGTTTATAATGTAAATAAATTTGTTAATTGTTATAAAACTGAGTTCTCTGAATACACCAAGACTACCAGAAGTACATACCCGAACCCAACTGTGGCAATCAGGTTGGTTAATTGGAGAATATTAACGCTATATACAAAGTAGAATTAAACAAAGACTTAAAGAAAACAGTAAAGTTAAAGTAAAGTTAAAGTAACGTTAAAGTGAATATAATATTAATTTCAGTAGATTCGTTAATTTCATATGAGTCAAAATTGTTAACAAAATATAAGTCTGAAATATAGATTGGCTATCCTGACAAGTTGTCAGTCTATATAACTTTGAATTAAAGTATTAAATAATAAATAAAATAGATTAACCTAATATACCTGAATACCCACAATATTGTGGTGAGGAAGTAAGTAAACGGTCGCATTGTACTCATGCGGTCGGCTGCGTCACAGTTGCGGCATCATGATTTGTCAGTATCAGATGTCGAGAAACGAACCTGGGAGGTAGTCGATCCTCTTCCTTTCCCAAGCTAGCAGGGGGCAAAACCCGGTCACCACATAATGAATTCGGTCTTGCTGAGGAAACAATACAAATTCCTGCTCATCTAATTTGCAAAGATAATCTTACTAAAGAAATATTTGGAGAAAAACTTTATGCAGAAGATGTGCGCAGATTCTCCAAACGGGCAATACTTTGTCCCAAGAATACACATGTTAACACTATAAATGAAGAGATTCTGGATCTCTTAGAGGGTGAAACTGTTACATACTATAGCACTGATTCAATTGAAGATGAAACCGCTGAAGACAGCCAAAACTACCTTATTGAATTTTTAAACGAATGTTTTCCTTCTGGAATGACAATTCATAAATTGAATTTGAAAGTTGGATGCATCGTTATGCTTCTTTGTAATTTAAATACAAAGCATGGTCTTTGTAACGGAACAAGATTATTGGTCAAAGATTTAAAACCAAACTTGATTACTGCAAAAGTCTTAACTGGCTCCGCAGAACATCAAATAGTTTTTCTTCCAAGGGTGAACTTGGCACCCACAAATACTGATCTTCCATTCACCTTGAGAAGGAGACAGTTTCCTATTAAGCTGGCATTTGCTATGACTATTAACAAGTCACAAGGCCAGACTTTGGAGAAACTAGGTACATACTTGCCTCCACCCGTTTTCACTCATGGTCAATTGTACGTAGCATTATAAAATAGACGTTGTTCAAATGATGTTAAAATTATGATCACAGATGGCCCAAAACAAGGAAAAATGATAGAAAGATCTGATTCGGTCTTCACTCAAAACATTGTATTTAAGGAAACATTGTCAAACTCACAGACTGTAATCATTACTTACCTAAAAGCACAATTAAAAGTAATCAAAAACTCAAAATATCGTGCAGTAGGTCGAATGATGGGTTTTTTACTAGTATTACTATATTTTATAGTATATTTACGATCTTTTCTGATCGTAAAAATATCATACTTTTAGTACTTTATCCTTATATATTATAACAGTTCTTAAAATTTTGTGAAGCAGCACCCTCAGGAATAAAAGTCAAGAGCCGCCACTGCTATAAACAAACCAAACTCTTTGCTTTCTCAATGCCATCTAGCCTAGAAATATTTACTATTTATCCATTGTTTTGTCTGCAACATGGTGAAGGAAAATGTTATCCAGATTTTAGTTAGTACTAGGTACTGGTAGCTACTGGTTGTGGTCTAACCACCATTAAAAAATCCATAGTTTTTTCATATTCTGAGCAGTGTGGAATACTGTCTTCTGAAAGAGTGACTTCACCTTGATATTTCAATAAAAGGTATGTATCTTTGCCTCACTGTCAGTATAAGTATAACTGAAATTATATTTAAAGCAAGCAATGATCGAAAAAATATACATGTACAGGGGTAATCACAGTTGACTAACTAAACTACCTACTTAATTTTTTTTTGGTGTAACCATGAAAGTTAGGAAGAAATAATTGGATAAAGAACTTATTTTTTTATTTTTGACTAGCCTGAATAGTAATGCTTGTGCACAAGGGTGTGAATTAATTTTCAAGCGTATCTGTACAGCAGAATTTTTTAACCCCTTTGTACATATATTCATGGCTCGTTTATTGCATTTTCTGGACAGCTATTGGTTCAAACAAACAAAAATATATTGTCTTTCATTTTATACTCAGTGACGTTTCACTGAGTATAAAATGCTCCCTAAAACGGAGCATTCTAAAATGCTCCCTGGACCCCTGGCACTCGACGTGCCAGGGGTCCTTGAGTGCTGGGCCTGCGAGCTATGCCAGCGGGAGAAAGTTCTTTTCTCCTGGTAGGGTCACCCATGCGAGCGGCTGTGATGCCCCACGGCATCAAACTTCGGTGACAATGTAGTGGTCAGATATGGCCCGAAAACACCGTCGTACTCCCCCGGGCTAACGAAA
>JAQIWH010005406.1:0-14722 GCA_034695005.1 Cryptops parisi | reverse complement strand
ATTAAGCAAAGATGCATATTGGAGGTACCTCTAAAATCTATCAGATTTGCCAGAAATTTTGTCAGTGTGCTTGTATTACCATATGTAACAAGGGCAGGCTTGTGGAGGACAACATTTCAAAAAAATATTTTTTTGGACCAGTCTACGTCGACATGGATCAAGTAGTCAAAATGCAACTCCTGGCTTTGATCTCTATGACTGACAGGATTCAGCAACTCCTCAAAGTAATTCCTTTATCGCTGGAGGATATCCCCTTCACAGACAAGCCATCCCTCTTGTCCTTGATGAACTTCACGGCGGTTTGTCTTTCCAGATCTGAGTCGGTGGGTGGTCTGCTAGAATATTTTGGGAGCATTTCTGAAGTTGTCTTCTAGTGCCACTCTAAAGTTCTTCCATGACTGAGCCTCAGTGGCAGCCAAGGCTTCTTTCAAAGCCCTTTTCGTACAGACGTAGAATCGACGAGAATCAGAAGTTTTATTACCATGCCAAGCACGGTAATTCTTCTTTTCTTTTACAATCATTACTTGTACAACACCTTTCGCCTACACGTTTCAAGCTGCAACTGTCAACCGCAGCACTAATGATGATTTTTAGGAGGCACCATTCAGTTTCCACTTTGGATTCAGTTGATGGACTTTGGGAAAACTTTTGGTCCATGATATTTGCAAAGTTCATAGCTACAGTTTCATCTTGCAGCTTTCCCACTGAATCTTGAAGGTCTCACGAACCTGCAGGGTTCGTAAGTAATCGTTGCTCGAGGGATTTGCAGTCTGCAAACGACAAGGTGGTGATCAGTTGACAGCTCGGTTCCTCTCTTCACACGAACATCCATCACATGGGACCTAAGATTAGCTGATGCGATAAAGAACTCAATCAGCGGTCTTTGGCCACAAGACACGTTTACATGTGTACTTGCGTATGTTTCGGTGGCAGAAGAAGGTGTGCATGATGGAGAATCCACTCAGGGAGTAAAAGTTCAAGAGCAGTCTACCATTTATGTCGCCGTTCCTCCCAATCACGCTTCTCCACGTCCGGTCATCGACCCCAACATGAACGTTGAAGTCCCTGAGAAGTATTATAGAATCAGTGGAGGCACTGTTTCCAATGCCAGATCCACTTCATCCAGGAAGGAGAAATACTCTGCTCATTGTTTGGTGCGTAGACCTGGACTAAAGCCAGTCATACTCCCAAGCTTCACTCAGGACTGTCACCCTCTCGCTCCTCTGCATCCATTCAACCACTTGCTCAGCCAACTGGGGGCTTGTGAGTATATTTTATTCCCGTTTGGTTTCGAGCAGCAAAGTCGACTTCGGAGTAGAAGAGCTTCCACCCCTGGTTCAGATTCTACATGCCAGATTCTTTATTTTTATTATCAATTTTATTATTCAAGTGTCTATTATAGTGTATAGTATATTAAATAGAACTTGAATATATGATGACAGGCTAAGAGAAAAAGATGACACATTATGTTAGTATGTTTCAACTTGAGCGTTTTCCCGACTTTCGGCATGGGACTAATCTAGTCTTAGTGACCTGTTACAGCCTGTTACCATAAACACAAATTCCATCACACAACGTTAGATCACAGACACACCACCTAACATCTACTAGCGCCTTCAGCGGCATTGGCTAGGTAATTAAAAAGTACCGAATGTGTACTGGGAGTTGTGCGAGCTTAAGTTCTGCAAAAGTCTCTTAAATCGAAAACCGCATACCTACACCAAACTTTCCATGAAAGTAGCAAAAGTGCAGTACTGTATTTCTGTCAGTAGCCTATTGTATTTTCAGTTACTTGTGCATCTTCGCATAATAGTTCGCATATAACCAGCATCTGAGGGAATTTCTTTGTTTAAAAAATTACATAGGTTTATTTCTGGTTCTGCAGGTTTTTAAACTTGCTGGTCTTTCAGTACACTGTTGAACCAATGTTATAATATAAACGTAAAACATATTAATAATTCAAGTAGTAGCTAATTATACGTTTGTGAATTCAGTTCGGGGTCTGACATCACGGAAACAGGTTTTTTGGGGGTTCTCCCGTTTCTTTCTGCATCATAAAATCCTGTTTTATGTTTATCATTTTCATCTCATCATCGTTCCTGTATTTCTAATTTCAATAAAGTCTGAGGGCTAAATGACATTGTTGTAAAAGCCAGTCGGTGCCCTCGTTAAACTCCCAGTTCCTACCTAACTAATTAATTGTACGTTAGTAGTTCGTGTTATGCTGATGAGTAATTCATCGCATATACTACATCAAAATTCAAAACCATCCTTATAAATTGATTATTATTACTAAAATGATTGCATATCACCATTTTATCGCTTTATCAATAATTCATCTCGTTAGCTAATTATAGGTTATTTTGTGTGGTGATGACGTAACCGTTTGTAGTACTATACTAGAATTTGAAGGTTTTCATTAAGGACATTAAACTGTTTTTCAGTACTGTTTCTAGCTTGTTACTTTACCACTTCCTGGATTTTCCATAAAATGGCAGCATAATATAGAGAAGCACCTTGTTGCTCAGTATGGTATATGGAGTTTCTCACTAGGAAAAAAGGCTTTACCAATTTAAAAAATGTGACTTACCTTATCATTTATGCTACCCGAAGCCCTTCATTTGTATGGATCGATGGTCACATATTGGCATTCTATTTTCTTAAAGAGCTAATGTGGATAGATAATAAAATATTTTCATTTATTTACAATTGAAGATAATGTTTTATTCAGTCAACTACAGATAATTTAAGAATAATCCATTACATTTTTTACACACTGGAAATGGTTATCGTTTTGTTTTGTTTTATGAAGATCTTTTTTTTTTTAAAATGGTTTCAATGACATATATTGATTTTATTATTACGAGTAGAAGTAATCTTGTGTTCTAAACTACAGTACAAAAAAACAAACAAAAAACAGAGAAAAAAATAACAAACGTGTTATCGCTGATCAAAATGTAATTTATGTTGTTTCATGAATGATCTGGTATAATTTTGTGAAAATTAGTTTTATTTTATTTTGTGGGGAAGTTACTGTTAAAGAAAACATGCTTACCATTGGCATGAGCAAAGAAGTTGATAGTTTTCCTAGTCATGAAGCAACCTATAGAAAAGCACGGGAGATTGCATTTACAAGTAATAGTATAAACTACGTCAAAATTTTTCCAAAATTTGGTTAGATAATAATCAGTGTGTGATTGTAAACAACGATACGCTTGATTGGTGTTTTGGAGTTTTGATAATGTTAACGGTTTCGCATTAATGCTGGTTGATGTGATCGCAGCTAATTAGAAATATAATTTGTGTATTTGTTTATACAGGGTTGTTTAATATTTCGCGGAGAAGTTATTGTTAAAGGAAGCGCGTTTAACATCTTAATGAGCAAACTAACAGCTTGGTAGTTTTCCTATAAAGTAAACTATAAGTAGTTTACTTTATAAGGAAATTATATTGACATGTAGTAGCAGTTATACAAAGAAGTAGAAAGATATGCTTTTTTAAGTAGATGACGTCAAAGTAACTGTTTTTCACTAATGTTCGATTAGATAATACATCAATTTGTGTTGGTAAAGGACAATACGCTCAATTAGTATTGTAAAGTTTTGCTAATGTTAACGATTTGATATCAACGCAGTATGATGCGATGGCAGCTAATTAAAAATATAGTTTGTAGTAAAACATATCCATGGGAATTGCTTCCCTGACTTATTGTCTATGGGTGAAGCCAATACTGCAGCACAGCGCATATGTACACTTATATGGTCTGTCAGTACGCTGCTATCTCACGGACACTAATCGAACTGTTAGATTGAAGATACTAACCTCACAAATATGCTCAAAACCTAAAAAGAGGTGGTCCGAAAAGAAAATAAATTTTATTGAAATTCCGTAAATATTTTTCGAACACTTTATATATATATAGACATAAAATGAATTTTATTATTGTATGCATGTTTAAACGCATTACAAGCATAACGGTGGTACCCATCGAACTAGTCACCCGACGACCCTATAGTATTTGGTATTATGACATTCAAAGGTATTATGACATTCAAAAGCGAAAAGCTTTTATAGAAATGAATGTCGATTGAAAAGTAAGTGGGTGAGAGTCATGCATGTGACACGCTTGGCTATGTGATCACTGCAGCACCATTTATTAGTAGACTCGGAATCTTTTATTCCTGATAAAAGAACGCAAAATTCTGTTAGAGACAAAACTGCCGAAGACAGAGCTATGGAAATGTCATGCAAGACTGACCGATCCAGGTGGTGACCTTAGAAAAAATGGATTGAAGTTATCTGAAATGCATTTGTTTTAACTAACTGGATAAACAATCAATAGTAAATTAAATCAATTCATTTTTAAAGTCCAAGTTGTATCAAAATTAAGTGATAAAAAAAAATTAGTTAACAGCATTTAATAACTAATTTTTAAACATATTGAACACAAATAAAATACTAGATACATATGTATTGTGGTGTACGTACAAAAAATGTAAAAATGTTATACAAACTTTACATTTTTCTTACTTCAATCGCAGTCTATTCTGACCCTGTCCCAAGATACGCAGTGCAGGGCTTTTAACGCGTAGCATAGTATCGAAATTTTAAGCGTAATAAGGCAATTACCATAAAATATAAAAAATTTTATATCAAAAAAGCGGTAATACAACAGCCGAAGCCCGAGGGATCACTGTACATAAAATTGTACAGAAATTGTGTATTGAAAAAAACAATTTTTGTGTGATCAAAAACCGTATTGGAAACTGTGTCGTGTATTACCATTATCAATTTTTGTATGTAAAGTATGGTGCAATGAAGTTTTAGCAATATAACACATGCAACAGCAAAGTCAAAACTGATGGATATGAAAACAACAAAAATAAAAATAAATCCGGAAAACGAAAAATGCGCAAAATATAATGTTAACTTCCGAGAAGGTGAACTCCGAAAACTTGTATCCATTCCCGTCTCGTAGAAAATATTATTGAAAAAAAATTTTGTTAAATGCCTCTAGCAACTCGATGCAAAATGCACCTTTCGCTCGAAAGGTGCAATGCAGGCCATTTTAATATCCATTGTAACCTCTTCAGTGGCTAGCAGCTTCTACACCAGGCGCGCCACGCTCGGGGCTTCCGAGATGAAAAGTTATAAGGTGTCAAAAAAAACGCAGGCAAAATTGGTTGGTTCCTAACTTCTTGTTGATTGGAGATGTCACCAGATCTGCTGATGACATTTGTATGTTGCTCGGATCACCCGCAGCAACCCATTTGTGACAGCAGCGCGGGAGGGCTGAGAAACCCTCAAATTTGATTTGCCATGCATAAATCTGCATGACAGCTTTGGTCGTTAGTGAATTATTGCTAGCGATGAAATGCCTTGTGGTGTTCTCAAAAGTTTTTTCTAGAGTAAACATTTTCCTCTTCGAGTTTAATTCTAAAATTAACACGACGAGTGTAATGAACATTTGTGTTTTGCAAGGGCTTACATGAATATTAAACGAACCAAACATCCACTGTTGAGTATGGTTAGGGAAACCTAACGTATTTCATTACAACAAAAAAACTTCCGAATAATTGTTCAGTCGAGATCTAGTTAAGCGTATTAAATTGTGTACTAGAGAGTAGAATTAATACATCGAAATTTCAGTATACCGTGTAACTATTGTTGCATGGTTCTTTATAAGTGTGATGCGTATGATTTTAACATGAGGCATAATACAGTGACGTGACTGGGGTTGGTGTCACCCAGTGTGGGTGTCACCCCCACCTGGCACCTCGTGGTGTGAATCTTGATCAGCGACTGCACATAATGTACATTAAAATGTTAAAAAAAAAGCACGTGTAGCACCCGTTTGATACACCAGATTTTTCTGCTAGAATGTTATTAACAAAAAAGTTAATGAGGAATATTCACAAGTTTCCAAATTTGAGTTTTCGACGTCGACCACCGGTGGCGCAAGGTGCGGCCGCCATTACATGTGTGTTGACAAACCAAGTACAAGCACAGTTCGGTAGAGTTTGTGCAGTTGTGGGTTGTCAAAAAACAATACAAAAAAAAATTAACAAACAAAGATGAGAAAAAACTTATAAATGCAGTCACATACCATACAAAATCACCAACTCAAAACTCATCAAATGGTGGCGATACCCGTGGCGCCACCACCGGATTTGACCATGAACCCTTCTTGGAAACTTGTGAATAGAGTTTACTTAATTGCATTGTGCTTGATTTAATCATCGATTTAACATGGTTAAATTGAAGGGCTTCGGGCAATATAATAATGTGCTACACTTTCTCCAAAAATGACAGTTTTACATTAAACTGTCCCTCAACACTGTTTCTAGCTAGCTACTTTACCACTTGATGGATTTCTAGAGAATGGCAGCATAATACAGGGTTATTCATAATTCCGTAACACATCACAAAAATTTATCACTCCGTAACTACTTAACATGATCTTACTTAAACATACTCTTACATGATCTTACTCACTACTTATGGAATGATCTTCTTTATAGAGTGCGTAAATTTGCTTTTCACCTATCAGTCCTTCCCATTAAGAAACAAAATTTTGGATAGGTTAATATTTAATGATTCAATTTTTTGTTGAATATTTTTTGTTTTGTTTTTTTGTCTAATTTATTTAATGTATTTTTGGTCCTTTGGGCTGTTTTAAAACAAGTAAGTAAATATAATTTATTTGATGTATTTTTGGTCCCTTGGGCTGTTTTAAAACAAGTAAATAAATGAATAACAGATCTTTTATTGTATTACACTGAATGAAAGATACACTCTCTAAGTTTTTTAAGATACTCTATAAATGTTCACTATGTTTACTTTTTGCTGACAAGGCAGAAAACTACATGATTTTCCATTTTGTTGTCTGTCACATAAACGTGAAAGCATGTCACAGTTCATCAGTACCACGACTCGAAGATAATCTTGGTGAGAAGTGGGAGTGTAAAAACATTGCACAAATATTATTCTTTATAAACATGATAAAATAAAATAGAAATAAAAGATAAATAAATTCCTACAAGCAAAATTTGCATTTGAGGTTAAATCGGTGACTGTGGTGACCACCACATCAACGTCACGTTTGAGATTTAAAAAAACTTAAATCACATTAATTTGTACATATTTTGTTTTATGTAATGATTCCGATAAGGTGTACATTTGTAATATAAAATAAAAAAAAACAAAAACAAAACAAAAATCAAAATGTGTTGAGTCAATTTAGTACATTTGGAAGTGATGGCCTCCTAGCAGAAAAGCACGGCAACTACGCGCGGCATTCATTTCCGAAAACGACTTTCCATTCCAGAATGCGATTTTTTTTTTCCAATTAAACTTGGAGAGTGTAGCTTTTATCCAGTGTAATGCAATAACATATTTGTCAAGTTGTTACAGAGTGGTAAATTTTTGTAATGTGCCACGGAATTACGAATAACCCTGTAATAGAAAATCACCTTGTGTGGTGACTATATGAAAAGCGGATAAAGATGTTCGCATCACTAGAAAATTTAAATTTGAAATTAACACAGACATCAATCATTTTATTAAACTAAAATACCCTTATACGTTAATTAATGATTGGAACAACTTTTCTTATAAAATTAGGTTCAGCAATTAGGTTTAAATTCTTGTTGCTCAGCATGGTACTCTATGGATTTTCTCACTATAAAAACGGCTTTCCTGAACAATTTTTAAAATGTTGCTTATTATTAATATATTGCCCGAAGCCCTTCAATTATTTTCTAAACTAAACATTTTAACTTTTCTTTATAACAACTTTGTAGTGCTTTCTTGCCGAGCCCAGTTAATCTAAATTACCATCAACGAAGCTGAATATTTCTATTAACTATGGAGACACTGCTATTTCATTTTTGTCAAAAGAAGTTAGGCATTCTATAAAATGCCTCGATGATTCTATACTTTTCTGGAAACATATCCATAAAAACATATAAATATGCACGCATATATACATAAATATACTCGGGTAAATACACGCATACTTATAAAAGTATATAATTTCGAACTATTGAACTACTACAACTATACTATAATTACTACTATCTATATAACTATGAAACTACTATATTACAGACTCTTCTCACTTAACGACTTAACCTGTTTAGCGGCCGCTCGAACTTATAACTATCTTTGTACCTGAAACTACAACACTTTGATGGATTCAATGACTGAAAATGTTAATCTGAACGTCTCTTTTTAAATTGAGTGAAATTTGATTTGTCTGGTACATGGGTACATCGTGTATATAATTTTTGCTGATTGCATTTTATATTCTGTACTTTATACAAGAGCTCTTCGTTTATTGACCAATTCGCTTAACGACCTAATCGTAGGAACCGAACCCGGTTGTTTAGTGAGCAGAGAATCTTGTATATAACTATTTCTTTACTAGATTGCAAAATTTTCAATTTAAATTCAAAAATAGTAAAAGTGGGTACTGTACTAGTCTTTTTTGTTTAAACTTTTAGTAAAGTTCAGTCGTTTAGTGCATCATATTTCAAAATCATTAGAGCTCACAAGGGATTCAAAGAAGCATAATGATTTTTTTTTTTGTGGAAATTTAGTCTTCCCTTTTTTTTCGATTTGAAATTAGAAGCTGAAATTAAGTTTGAAAGTAAGAAAAAAAAATTTCATTTCAAGTATATTTCACATTCCATCGAATTCTTCGTTTTTGATCACTTCATGCTTAAACTTTCTTAATGGAACGGTTCAGTAGTGTTCAGTTTTTTTTTTAAGCTATACTTGTAATTACAGAAATGTGAAAAGAAATATTAATACGTTCCATACGAACCGTAATTTTGATGGAAGAAAAAGGAACGGAAGTAAGCTTCCATTCTCCTGTTCGTAACAACGACAGAATTTGCTCAAGAAAATTCGACAATATATAAAAGAACGTAAGGCGAATCTATTTTTGCACACTTAAAAAAAGCGAACAAAAATCAAATTTTGCTCTGAAAAGTCGGTGAAAAAAAAATTAATCTAAAAAGAAAGTTTTGTTAAAATAAAGTTAAAAAATTCGTGATGAAGTTTATACTCGTACAAGTTGGAGGAGAAAAATTACGAATTCAAATTGTTCCAAGAATGGTAACCGCTCGTTTAGCAAGTTGATTAAACGTTTGAATTTCTTAAATTTGTTTAACGAACCTTTTCGGTGATTAACGGGAGCAGAACAATTGAAGGGCCTGGTGTAAAAGCGTGTTAGTAACATTTTTACAATTTCGAGAAAAACGCTTTCAAAAATCTGAATTTGCCTTGCTGCCAACAGACTACTTCTCACACTAATATATTTGCTCAAAATTATACATTAGGAAGGTAGAGTTGTAACACATTCGAACTTGCTTTTAGGTCATTTTTAATCGTGCTACTTAATTCTTTTTAGTCCAGGCACATCAATTGAATGCATGGTAATGCTAATATTTTGTTTCACTTTTTCCTTGTACAGACGTTGGTTTATTTGGTGGATACTCATCGATCCGACGGTTGGGTGTCTCGTCTTATCACGATGACATCTAGATCCCTGAAAAGGTAAAGAATCGATATTTTCGTTTTTTTTTTTGACAAAGATGCTGGTTACTGCATTGTGCTCAGAATTTTCACCAACTTGTCAACTTGACTTTAGATAACGACAAGGTGTGTCTTTAATAATTCAGACGTGGGATTATGCCGTTGTACAATACACAATGACTTGTTAAGTCGACTAAATCTTGAGAAATTAAAGAAAGTAGAAGCTTGTTGCTTTCTGACGTCAGTCGAAAGGTTAGAAACCCAAGAGAATTAAACCCATGTTAACAAATTTATTTTTGTTCTAAGAATGGAACATGTGGTTTAGTTAGTGGTAACATCGTGTATTGGATGTTCTAATTACTGTTGTGTATGATGCTAGCCCAATTTTGTTTTACTTGATTTATTTTTTGTACTTGTTTTTTTTTTTTTACTGTCACCATGTTCGTTCTACCAAAAGTTATGGATTATTCTACATGTTATTTTATACTATCAATTTGTCTACAAACTTTGGTATTCTTAAATAATTAGACGCTGGTTTCTTGTCATTGTACAATGACAAGAATATTGTACAATTCAATAAGACTCACAATATTGTACACTATTGTAAGTCGTGCTACAAGTATTGTACAAAATTGACTTGTGAGTCGTCTTGCAATTAAAGAAAATAGAAATCTGTTGTTTTTGATGTCAATTAAAATGTTAAGAAAAGAAGAAAACTAAACGTATGCGAAAAAAAAGTTATTTTTCTCAACGAACGCGAATTCTGTTTAATTCATTGGCCAATACCAAATGTTTTGTGTGTTTTGTGTTTTGTGTATAATCCCAATGGTGTATTTTTTACTACGTCTTATTTTTCTGCTTTATCTATTTTTTCTTACTTATTTTCTATTGACTTGTCGTTTTTCTTAGTCGTCGTCGTTGTTACTATACATTTGTTATTGCGTTGTATGAACTTAGAATGACAATGGAGAATCTAACCTGATCTCTTTTTTTTCAATTCGCACGAGATTTCTTAAGAACCGAAGCTGAGTGTATTTGCATTTGTTAGTGCTATTGGTGAGCTTGTATAAATGGAGTGACTATAGACTAAATCAACTCGTGTAAGTCTATTCACTCCATTCGATGTGATTTAATGTAGTCGCATTGTGAATTTTATGACAATACCATGAGATTTAGAGCATTAGCTTAAGTGTGTGTTTTTGTAACGTTTTTATCGCAGTGATGATGGTGAACTTTATATGTGTTTTTTAATTGAAGTCTATAAAATGAAAGGTAACCGTGTAAAAATAAAACACAACGCGGGGCTATTTTCATGGATCACCTAAAAAAAAGTAAATGTTTTCAATTCCTGGAAATCAAAAAAGTAAATGTTTTCAATTCCAGGAAATCCAGTGCAAACCTTCATTTATTAAAACTTTTTTGGTTACTATGGGTAACTATGAGTAACTATGGGTAACTATGAGTAACTATGAGTAACTATGGGTAACTATGAGTAATTAATAAACGAACTACAATAGGGAAGACAGTTCTGATTAGTATTTGGGTGCATATTTCCTGTTAGCTTTGGTTGTCATAAACAAAGTCATTGAGTTGATAGAGCTTACAATTAAATGAAGTACAGTACTTATATTACAAAAGTGTTGACTGTGACTCCTGCCGATAAACCAACTGCAGACTCTTGTTACAGTGCCACTCGACAATTGGAGGTACATTCTGTTTTTGTTACATGAAAAACTTCTTACACGAAAAATCACTTTGTCATTGTAAATCACATCAAGAAAGCAGCTTAAAATAGAATTCGCAGAAAAAATGAAAGGCACATGAAATGGGGGATTATCTGTGCAGAGGCATGTTTGTACAGTACTTTACTTTGTTCGTAATCAATTAACTTTGTCTCCTGGTAGGATGTTTTAATAAATAATAACACATCATCATCATTTTTTTGTTTTATACACCATCGTTTTTTTTTAGGGTTTTGTGCGACCTATCAAAACTCTAGTTTTTGCTTTGTCTAAAACAATGAAGGTCGTAAACTAAAAAAGGCAACAGACTTGAAATTTACACATATTTTGTACTGATTATGCCCAAAATCCAAAACTGTATTTGAAATGTAGAACTTTTACATTCCGAGGGTTCGCACATCTGAAAGAAGTATAAATATAAAACTAATCTTTTTTTACCTATCTAAACGTATCTTCGTTCAGAACTCATCGAATATGAATATATTTAAAAAAATGAAATTTGCATTAAAATGACCAAATGAAGGGGCGTCAAAGTCGATGTTTTGTTGTTAACCGAATGGGGATGCGAACATATTCAGTTCAATACGCATTAAAACTATTTTAAAAAAAATACAGAACAGAACTTACTCTTTAATGCTCAACTTAGAAGAACGAACATTCAACATTCACAGTATCCAAAATCAGTTAACTCCCAAAAATACATTTAATAACATTGTTGCCCCAAATATTTCACATGTTCAATATTCATAAGCGCTTCATAAGCACTTCAACAAAGTGGTAGTTAAATATTTTCACTCAATTTTATCTCACATTTCAATTATCAATCAATCAATTAATCAATCATATTCAACACATACATTTCTTGTGAATTGATAATTTGTATCATAGACATTGCAAAACGCATGCAACAAAAACTGAATTGAATTAAAACAAATTAAAACATGCTTCATGCATTAGCATCTTCAGTGTTTTAAAACACCCGTCTCAGTTGATTGCGTAACTTCAAATGTTCAAAACCCTTTTGTCAAAAAGTCAGTCAACATATTTTTACTAGGCACTCGTCTGTTGCATTTTCTACACCACCATCTCTAAAGTAGGGTAGATACTTGGAGTTTGACAAGGGCACCGACTGGCTATAAAGCTATGTCATTTGGCCCTCAGACTTTATTGAAATTAGAAATACAGAATGATGATGGGATGAGGATGAGAAACATGGAACAGGGTTTTATGGTGCAGAAGGAAACGGGAGAACTCTTAGAAAACCTGCCCCCATGGTGTCAGACCCCAAATCTGCATGGCATAAACAAACTCGGGCCACTGCTGCCATAGGTGAACGCTCTGACTACCAGGCCACCATGTGGCCTTCTATTAATTCTAATTGATTCCTTCACGTAGAAAATTCTCCTGTTCAGGTATTTGGTTCTTGTTTTCTGTCGTCTGTCTTCCTGCATCATTACTATATTCGCAGTGTCTCAGTACAGGATAACATTAGCATAGATCGAATGATCAAGAAATTTGCACAGAACTTGCTTCATCCATACCAACTCTTTGACTGCCTAGCACACAACATTCAACTCACTCTCTGTACTTGAGAGCGCAACTTTGTCCTGCTTCTGGCATTTCTAATGGAGCACTGATGTTCCTGCCATTACAATGTATCCAGAGATAAATCTCGAACCTAAAGTACCATCCCAGCTTGCGTCGGAATAGCAGATTTCATCTCCAGCTCATATGTTGCAGTATCTTTCAGGTATTGCACGACTTTCTTCACTGCATTAATGCTCAATAACTTTAGATATTTACTGAACTATGCTAATGCATTCAGAGGAAAGCAGAGGTCTGGTCTTGTGTGTGTGTAGAATGATATAATAACTTCTACAGTAATTTTTGAAATTTATTTTTGTCTACCGGACCAGTCGCATCAGCTTGATCTAACTTCACGTTTGGGACTGTTGGCAAAACGGTTGCATTGCATGATTCCATATTCTTTCAGCAAATTTCTGACAAAACTTCGTTGACTTAATATCACTGCATCATTCATTTGAGTGACTTTTTTGCTCAGCATGAAAGTCACTTCATTATTCCTATAACCTTCTTGTGTTTTATGCTTAATAACCTTCTATAAAGCTTCCTTCTATTTTCCACCATAGCTTACGCTCATGACATCCACATGAAAAAAAGGAAGTAATTTCTATCTTTTATCGTATATAAGCATGGATCATTTTCCACGAGTGTACGACTATATTGCTCTGCAACTTTGTTGCTCTGTGGCGAATATGTGGCTGGTGTTCTATACTTTTTTCTCTCATCCATTCTTGCGTTTCTCGAGTGACAAATTCTTTGCCATTGTCACTTATTATTTTTGCCAGCTTCACTTCCATAAAATTTTCCATCACGAAAATCAACCACTTCAGTCATGTTGTAGCATCTCCTTGGCATGCAATGTGCACACAAACACACGTTGTTCTAGTCGCCTACACCACGCAGACGACCGACAAAAGGCTATTTATGAGCTTGGTGGTCCCTGACCATCGTCTGCATCTCCTTACTTCACCCGGCTCGCCGGCTCAAACTACGAGATTCCTTAAAAAAGACTGCAAGGCCGTCTTCATAGTGAGTGCCAGAGCATGAAACTGCACGTCTCCCTATCCCCATGGGCATCGCACAATATAGCTAATTCTCCGCCAGTAGAAGCGTCTACCAGCACCAGCACTACACCTTCCGGACAGGAACGTCACGCATAATCTGACTAAGGCGAATACTGCCTTCTGCACGACTTGCTTCTCGCTGATCACAACCGCTTAAAGTCTGATGACCCGTAAAGAGAGAAACGCCTATGACAGAACAACAGCCAGAGACACGATGTTAACAGTTTGAAAGCCAAAACTAAAAAGCCCTGGGCCCTGTTTATTCCCATGATTCTTTACACAACTACTTCACAACAATGCTCATTAATGCATGCGCCTCGATCGAGTAAACTCCGCTCGCAATTATTACTGATAAAATTACCCCCTGGAGCTATATAGTGCTCGCCACATCTCAACGAACATAACATTTTCATTCAATCCTTGAACGTGCCAGCACATCAGTCACATTCATCTTTATCTGACTTTTTTATTATCATCATGACATTTCCAACACTTTGTGCATCCAAAAAACATGTCATTTCCAGCTGTTTCTATTTACTTTCAACATTACTTAATATAATTGTCTAGATCTGTCATAGACGGAAGTAGCTCATCAACGTAGTAGTCACTGACGGAAGTAGCTGTCACTGACGGAAGTAGCTGTCAGTGACGGAAGTAGCTCATCAACGCTCGACACCGATTCGAGCCGAATTTGGGTTTACATTAATTCTGTTGTCAAGATAAAAATTTGAAGACATGTTGTAAAGAAACATTGATGTGTCATCGAGTCTCGAAAAAGGAGATTTACATCAA